>JASWHU010000357.1:0-98346 GCA_030819815.1 Strix occidentalis | reverse complement strand
CAGAGCCCCACATTTTATGTTGCCCTGGAGAGCTTGCAGAGCACTGGGGAAAGGCAGGCAGAGAATTCCCTGCTAGCACCTTCTCTGTGCCTGGGAAGCACAAGTGTTCACATTGCTTCGCAGAATCGCGTTTGTGCAGAAAACACTAACACTTGTTCAGAAGGAAAGAAAGCACAGAGCCCCACATTTTATGTTGCCCTGGAGAGCTTGCAGAGCACTGGGAAAGGCAGGCAGAGAATTCCCTGCTAGCACCTTCTCTGTGGCCTGGGAAGCACAAGTGTTCACATTGCTTCGCAGAATCGCGTTTTGTGCAGAAAACACTAACACTTGTTCAGAAGGAAAGAAAGCACAGAGCCCCAGATTTTATGTTGCCCTGGAGAGCTTGCAGAGCACTGGGGAAAGGCAGGCAGAGAATTCCCTGCTAGCACCTTCTCTGTGCCTGGGAAGCAAAAGTGTTCACATTGCTTCGCAGAATCGCGTTTGTGCAGAAAACACTAACACTTGTTCAGAAGAAAGAAAGCACAGAGCCCCACATTTTATGTTGCCCTGGAGAGCTTGCAGAGCACTGGGGAAAGGCAGGCAGAGAATTCCCTGCTAGCACCTTCTCTGTGCCTGGGAAGCACAAGTGTTCCCATTGCTTCGCAGAATCGCGTTTGTGCAGAAAACACTAACACTTGTTCAGAAGGAAAGAAAGCACAGAGCCCCAGATTTTATGTTGCCCTGGAGAGCTTGCAGAGCACTGGGGAAAGGGCAGGCAGAGGAATTCCCTGCTAGCACCTTCTCTGTGCCTGGGAAGCACAAGTGTTCACATTGCTTCGCAGAATCGCGTTTGTGCAGAAAACACTAACACTTGTTCAGAAGGAAAGAAAGCACAGAGCCCCAGATTTTATGTTGCCCTGGAGAGCTTGCAGAGCACTGGGGAAAGGCAGGCAGAGAATTCCCTGCTAGCACCTTCTCTGTGCCTGGGAAGCACAAGTGTTCCATTGCTTCGCAGAATCGCGTTTGTGCAGAAAACACTAACACTTGTTCAGAACGAAAGAAAGCACAGAGCCCCAATTTTATGTTGCCCTGGAGAGCTTGCAGAGCACTGGGAAAGGCAGGCAGAGAATTCCCTGCGAGCACCTTCTCTGTGCCTGGGAAGGAGAAGGGTTCACATTGCTTCGCAGAATCGCGTTTGTGCAGAAAACACTAACACTTGTTCAGAAGGAAAGAAAGCACAGAGCCCCACATTTTATGTTGCCCTGGAGAGCTTGCAGAGCACTGGGGAAAGGCAGGCAGAGAATTCCCTGCTAGCACCTTCTCTGTGCCTGGGAAGCACAAGTGTTCCCATTGCTTCGCAGAATCGCTTTTGTGCAGAAAACACTAACACTTGTTCAGAAGGAAAGAAAGCACAGAGCCCCACATTTTATGTTGCCCTGGAGAGCTTGCAGAGCACTGGGGAAAGGCAGGCAGAGAATTCCCTGCTAGCACCTTCTCTGTGCCTGGGAAGCACAAGTGTTCCCATTGCTTCGCAGAATCGCGTTTGTGCAGAAAACACTAACACTTGTTCAGAAGGAAAGAAAGCACAGAGCCCCAGATTTTATGTTGCCCTGGAGAGCTTGCAGAGCACTGGGGAAAGGCAGGCAGAGAATTCCCTGCTAGCACCTTCTCTGTGCCTGGGAAGCACAAGTGTTCCCATTGCTTCGCAGAATCGCGTTTGTGCAGAAAACACTAACACTTGTTCAGAAGGAAAGAAAGCACAGAGCCCAGATTTTATGTTGCCCTGGAGAGCTTGCAGAGCACTGGGGAAAGGCAGGCAGAGAATTCCCTGCTAGCACCTTCTCTGTGCCTGGGAAGCACAAGTGTTCACATTGCTTCGCAGAATCGCGTTTGTGCAGAAAACACTAACACTTGTTCAGAAGGAAAGAAAGCACAGAGCCCCAGATTTTATGTTGCCCTGGAGAGCTTGCAGAGCACTGGGGAAAGGCAGGCAGAGAATTCCCTGCTAGCACCTTCTCTGTGCCTGGGAAGCACAAGTGTTCACATTGCTTCGCAGAATCGCGTTTGTTCAGAAAACACTAACACTTGTTCAGAAGGAAAGAAAGCACAGAGCCCCAGATTTTATGTTGCCCTGGAGAGCTTGCAGAGCACTGGGGAAAGGCAGGCAGAGAATTCCCTGCTAGCACCTTCTCTGTGCCTGGGAAGGAGAACGTGTTCACATTGCTTCTCAGAATCGCGTTTGTGCAGAAAACACTAACACTTGTTCAGAAGGAAAGAAAGCACAGAGCCCCAGATTTTATGTTGCCCTGGAGAGCTTGCAGAGCACTGGGGAAAGGCAGGCAGAGAATTCCCTGCTAGCACCTTCTCTGTGCCTGGGAAGGAGAAGTGTTCACATTGCTTTGCAGAATCGCGTTTGTGCAGAAAACTCTAACACTTGTTCAGAAGGAAAGTAAGCACAGAGCCCCAGATTTTATGTTGCCCTGGAGAGCTTGCAGAGCACTGGGGAAAGGCAGGCAGAGAATTCCCTGCTAGCACCTTCTCTGTGCCTGGGAAGCACAAGTGTTCACATTGCTTCTCAGAATCGCATTTGTGCAGAAAACACTAACACTTGTTCAGAAGGAAAGAAAGCACAGAGCCCCAGATTTTATGTTGCCCTGGAGAGCTTGCAGAGCACTGGGGAAAGGCAGGCAGAGAATTCCCTGCTAGCACCTTCTCTGTGCCTGGGAAGCACAAGTGTTCCCATTGCTTCGCAGAATCGCGTTTGTGCAGGAAACACTAACACTTGTTCAGAAGGAAAGAAAGCACAGAGCCCCCAGATTTTATGTTGCCCTGGAGAGCTTGCAGAGCACTGGGGAAAGGCAGGCAGAGAATTCCCTGCTAGCACCTTCTCTGTGCCTGGGAAGGAGAAGTGTTCACATTGCTTTGCAGAATCGCGTTTGTGCCGAAAACACTAACACTTGTTCAGAAGGAAAGAAAGCACAGAGCCCCAGATTTTATGTTGCCCTGGAGAGCTTGCAGAGCACTGGGGAAAGGCAGACAGAGAATTCCCTGCTAGCACCTTCTCTGTGCCTGGGAAGAGAAGTGTTCACATTGCTTTGCAGAATCGCGTTTGTACAGAAAACACTAACACTTGTTCAGAAGGAAAGAAAGCACAGAGCCCCAGATTTTATGTTGCCCTGGAGAGCTTGCAGAGCACTGGGGAAAGGCAGGCAGAGAATTCCCTGCTAGCACCTTCTCTGTGCCTGGGAAGCACAAGTGTTCCCATTGCTTCGCAGAATCGCGTTTGTGCAGAAACACTAACACTTGTTCAGAAGGAAAGAAAGCACAGAGCCCCAGATTTTATGTTGCCCTGGAGAGCTTGCAGAGCACTGGGGAAAGGCAGGCAGAGAATTCCCTGCTAGCACCTTCTCTGTGCCTGGGAAGCACAAAGTGTTCACATTGCTTCGCAGAATCGCGTTTGTGCAGAAAACACTAACACTTGTTCAGAAGGAAAGAAAGCACAGAGCCCCAGATTTTATGTTGCCCTGGAGAGCTTGCAGAGCACTGGGGAAAGGCAGGCAGAGAATTCCCTGCTAGCACCTTCTCTGTGCCTGGGAAGCACAAGTGTTCACATTGCTTCGCAGAATCGCGTTTGTGCAGAAAACACTAACACTTGTTCAGAAGGAAAGAAAGCACAGAGCCCCAGATTTTATGTTGCCCTGGAGAGCTTGCAGAGCACTGGGGAAAGGCAGGCAGAGAATTCCCTGCTAGCACCTTCTCTGTGCCTGGGAAGCACAAGTGTTCACATTGCTTCGCAGAATCGCGTTTGTGCAGAAAACACTAACACTTGTTCAGAAGGAAAGAAAGCACAGAGCCCCAGATTTTATGTTGCCCTGGAGAGCTTGCAGAGCACTGGGGAAAGGCAGGCAGAGAATTCCCTGCTAGCACCTTCTCTGTGCCTGGGAAGCACAAGTGTTCACATTGCTTCGCAGAATCGCGTTTGTGCAGAAAACACTAACACTTGTTCAGAAGGAAAGAAAGCACAGAGCCCCAGATTTTATGTTGCCCTGGAGAGCTTGCAGAGCACTGGGGAAAGGCAGGCAGAGAATTCCCTGCTAGCACCTTCTCTGTGCCTGGGAAGCACAAGTGTTCCCATTGCTTCGCAGAATCGCGTTTGTGCAGAAAACACTAACACTTGTTCAGAAGGAAAGAAAGCACAGAGCCCCAGATTTTATATTGCCCTGGAGAGCTTGCAGAGCACTGGGGAAAGGCAGGCAGAGAATTCCCTGCTAGCACCTTCTCTGTGCCTGGGAAGCACAAGTGTTCCCATTGCTTCGCAGAATCGCGTTTGTGCAGAAAACACTAACACTTGTTCAGAAGGAAAGAAAGCACAGAGCCCCAGATTTTATGTTGCCCTGGAGAGCTTGCAGAGCACTGGGGAAAGGCAGGCAGAGAATTCCCTGCTAGCACCTTCTCTGTGCCTGGGAAGCACAAGTGTTCACATTGCTTCGCAGAATCGCGTTTGTGCAGAAAACACTAACACTTGTTCAGAAGGAAAGAAAGCACAGAGCCCCACATTTTATGTTGCCCTGGAGAGCTTGCAGAGCACTGGGGAAAGGCAGGCAGAGAATTCCCTGCTAGCACCTTCTCTGTGCCTGGGAAGCACAAGTGTTCCCATTGCTTCGCAGAATCGCGTTTGTGCCGAAAACACTAACACTTGTTCAGAAGGAAAGAAAGCACAGAGCCCCAGATTTTATATTGCCCTGGAGAGCTTGCAGAGCACTGGGGAAAGGCAGGCAGAGAATTCCCTGCTAGCACCTTCTCTGTGCCTGGGAAGCACAAGTGTTCACATTGCTTCGCAGAATCGCGTTTGTGCAGAAAACACTAACACTTGTTCAGAAGGAAAGAAAGCACAGAGCCCCACATTTTATGTTGCCCTGGAGAGCTTGCAGAGCACTGGGGAAAGGCAGGCAGAGAATTCCCTGCTAGCACCTTCTCTGTGCCTGGGAAGCACAAGTGTTCCCATTGCTTCGCAGAATCGTGTTTGTGCAGAAAACACTAACACTTGTTCAGAAGGAAAGAAAGCACAGAGCCCCAGATTTTATGTTGCCCTGGAGAGCTTGCAGAGCACTGGGGAAAGGCAGGCAGAGAATTCCCTGCTAGCACCTTCTCTGTGCCTGGGAAGCACAAGTGTTCACATTGCTTCGCAGAATCGCGTTTTGTGCAGAAAACACTAACACTTGTTCAGAAGGAAAGAAAGCACAGAGCCCCCGATTTTATGTTGCCCTGGAGAGCTTGCAGAGCACTGGGGAAAGGCAGGCAGAGAATTCCCTGCTAGCACCTTCTCTGTGCCTGGGAAGCACAAGTGTTCACATTGCTTCGCAGAATCGCGTTTGTGCAGAAAACACTAACACTTGTTCAGAAGGAAAGAAAGCACAGAGCCCCAGATTTTATGTTGCCCTGGAGAGCTTGCAGAGCACTGGGGAAAGGCAGGCAGAGAATTCCCTGCTAGCACCTTCTCTGTGCCTGGGAAGGAGAAGTGTTCACATTGCTTCGCAGAATCGCGTTTGTGCAGAAAACACTAACACTTGTTCAGAAGGAAAGAAAGCACAGAGCCCCAGATTTTATGTTGCCCTGGAGAGCTTGCAGAGCACTGGGGAAAGGCAGGCAGAGAATTCCCTGCTAGCACCTTCTCTGTGCCTGGGAAGCACAAGTGTTCACATTGCTTCGCAGAATCGCGTTTGTGCAGAAAACACTAACACTTGTTCAGAAGGAAAGAAAGCACAGAGCCCCAGATTTTATGTTGCCCTGGAGAGCTTGCAGAGCACTGGGGAAAGGCAGGCAGAGAATTCCCTGCTAGCACCTTCTCTGTGCCTGGGAAGGAGAAGTGTTCACATTGCTTCGCAGAATCGCGTTTGTGCAGAAAACACTAACACTTGTTCAGAAGGAAAGAAAGCACAGAGCCCCCAGATTTTATGTTGCCCTGGAGAGCTTGCAGAGCACTGGGGAAAGGCAGGCAGAGAATTCCCTGCTAGCACCTTCTCTGTGCCTGGGAAGCACAAGTGTTCCCATTGCTTCGCAGAATCGCGTTTGTGCAGAAAACACTAACACTTGTTCAGAAGGAAAGAAAGCACAGAGCCCCACATTTTCTGTTGCCCTGGAGAGCTTGCAGAGCACTGGGAAAGGCAGGCAGAGAATTCCCTGCTAGCACCTTCTCTGTGCCTGGGAAGGAGAAGTGTTCCCATTGCTTCGCAGAATCGCGTTTGTGCAGAAAACACTAACACTTGTTCAGAAGGAAAGAAAGCACAGAGCCCACATTTTATGTTGCCCTGGAGAGCTTGCAGAGCACTGGGAAAGGCAGGCAGAGAATTCCCTGCTAGCACCTTCTCTGTGCCTGGGAAGGAGAAGTGTTCCCATTGCTTCGCAGAATCGCGTTTGTGCAGAAAACACTAACACTTGTTCAGAAGGAAAGAAAGCACAGAGCCCCAGATTTATGTTGCCCTGGAGAGCTTGCAGAGCACTGGGGAAAGGCAGGCAGAGAATTCCCTGCTAGCACCTTCTCTGTGCCTGGGAAGCACAAGTGTTCACATTGCTTCGCAGAATCGCGTTTGTGCAGAAAACACTAACACTTGTTCAGAAGGAAAGAAAGCACAGAGCCCCAGATTTTATGTTGCCCTGGAGAGCTTGCAGAGCACTGGGGAAAGGCAGGCAGAGAATTCCCTGCTAGCACCTTCTCTGTGCCTGGGAAGCACAAGTGTTCCCATTGCTTCGCAGAATCGCGTTTGTGCAGAAAACACTAACACTTGTTCAGAAGGAAAGAAAGCACAGAGCCCCAGATTTTATGTTGCCCTGGAGAGCTTGCAGAGCACTGGGGAAAGGCAGGCAGAGAATTCCCTGCTAGCACCTTCTCTGTGCCTGGGAAGCACAAGTGTTCACATTGCTTCGCAGAATCGCGTTTGTGCAGAAAACACTAACACTTGTTCAGAAGGAAAGAAAGCACAGAGCCCCAGATTTTATGTTGCCCTGGAGAGCTTGCAGAGCACTGGGGAAAGGCAGGCAGAGAATTCCCTGCTAGCACCTTCTCTGTGCCTGGGAAGCACAAGTGTTCACATTGCTTCGCAGAATCGCGTTTGTGCAGAAAACACTAACACTTGTTCAGAAGGAAAGAAAGCACAGAGCCCCACATTTTATGTTGCCCTGGAGAGCTTGCAGAGCACTGGGGAAAGGCAGGCAGAGAATTCCCTGCTAGCACCTTCTCTGTGCCTGGGAAGCACAAGTGTTCCCATTGCTTCGCAGAATCGCGTTTGTGCAGAAAACACTAACACTTGTTCAGAAGGAAAGAAAGCACAGAGCCCCACATTTTATGTTGCCGTGGAGAGCTTGCAGAGCACTGGGGAAAGGCAGGCAGAGAATTCCCTGCTAGCACCTTCTCTGTGCCTGGGAAGGAGAAGTGTTCCCATTGCTTCGCAGAATCGCGTTTGTGCAGAAAACACTAACACTTGTTCAGAAGGAAAGAAAGCACAGAGCCCCAGATTTTATGTTGCCCTGGAGAGCTTGCAGAGCACTGGGGAAAGGCAGGCAGAGAATTCCCTGCTAGCACCTTCTCTGTGCCTGGGAAGCACAAGTGTTCACATTGCTTCGCAGAATCGCGTTTGTGCAGAAAACACTAACACTTGTTCAGAAGGAAAGAAAGCACAGAGCCCCAGATTTTATGTTGCCCTGGAGAGCTTGCAGAGCACTGGGGAAAGGCAGGCAGAGAATTCCCTGCTAGCACCTTCTCTGTGCCTGGGAAGCACAAGTGTTCCCATTGCTTCGCAGAATCGCGTTTGTGCAGAAAACACTAACACTTGTTCAGAAGGAAAGAAAGCACAGAGCCCCAGATTTTATAGTTGCCCTGGAGAGCTTGCAGAGCACTGGGGAAAGGCAGGCAGAGAATTCCCTGCTAGCACCTTCTCTGTGCCTGGGAAGCACAAGTGTTCACATTGCTTCGCAGAATCGCGTTTGTGCAGAAAACACTAACACTTGTTCAGAAGGAAAGAAAGCACAGAGCCCCAGATTTTATGTTGCCCTGGAGAGCTTGCAGAGCACTGGGGAAAGGCAGGCAGAGAATTCCCTGCTAGCACCTTCTCTGTGCCTGGGAAGCACAAGTGTTCACATTGCTTCGCAGAATCGCGTTTGTGCAGAAAACACTAACACTTGTTCAGAAGGAAAGAAAGCACAGAGCCCCACATTTTATGTTGCCCTGGAGAGCTTGCAGAGCACTGGGGAAAGGCAGGCAGAGAATTCCCTGCTAGCACCTTCTCTGTGCCTGGGAAGCACAAGTGTTCACATTGCTTCGCAGAATCGCGTTTGTGCCGAAAACACTAACACTTGTTCAGAAGGAAAGAAAGCACAGAGCCCCAGATTTTATATTGCCCTGGAGAGCTTGCAGAGCACTGGGGAAAGGCAGGCAGAGAATTCCCTGCTAGCACCTTCTCTGTGCCTGGGAAGCACAAGTGTTCACATTGCTTCGCAGAATCGCGTTTGTGCAGAAAACACTAACACTTGTTCAGAAGGAAAGAAAGCACAGAGCCCCCAGATTTTATGTTGCCCTGGAGAGCTTGCAGAGCACTGGGGAAAGGCAGGCAGAGAATTCCCTGCTAGCACCTTCTCTGTGCCTGGGAAGCACAAGTGTTCCCATTGCTTCGCAGAATCGTGTTTGTGCAGAAAACACTAACACTTGTTCAGAAGGAAAGAAAGCACAGAGCCCCAGATTTTATGTTGCCCTGGAGAGCTTGCAGAGCACTGGGGAAAGGCAGGCAGAGAATTCCCTGCTAGCACCTTCTCTGTGCCTGGGAAGCACAAGTGTTCACATTGCTTCGCAGAATCGCGTTTGTGCAGAAAACACTAACACTTGTTCAGAAGGAAAGAAAGCACAGACCCCCGATTTTATGTTGCCCTGGAGAGCTTGCAGAGCACTGGGGAAAGGCAGGCAGAGAATTCCCTGCTAGCACCTTCTCTGTGCCTGGGAAGCACAAGTGTTCCCATTGCTTCGCAGAATCGCGTTTGTGCAGAAAACACTAACACTTGTTCAGAAGGAAAGAAAGCACAGAGCCCCACATTTTATGTTGCCCTGGAGAGCTTGCAGAGCACTGGGGAAAGGCAGGCAGAGAATTCCCTGCTAGCACCTTCTCTGTGCCTGGGAAGCACGAAGTGTTCACATTGCTTCGCAGAATCGCGTTTGTGCAGAAAACACTAACACTTGTTCAGAAGGAAAGAAAGCACAGAGCCCCAGATTTTATGTTGCCCTGGAGAGCTTGCAGAGCACTGGGGAAAGGCAGGCAGAGAATTCCCTGCTAGCACCTTCTCTGTGCCTGGGAAGCACAAGTGTTCACATTGCTTCGCAGAATCGCGTTTGTGCAGAAAACACTAACACTTGTTCAGAAGGAAAGAAAGCACAGAGCCCCAGATTTTATGTTGCCCTGGAGAGCTTGCAGAGCACTGGGGAAAGGCAGGCAGAGAATTCCCTGCTAGCACCTTCTCTGTGCCTGGGAAGGAGAAGTGTTCACATTGCTTCGCAGAATCGCGTTTGTGCAGAAAACACTAACACTTGTTCAGAAGGAAAGAAAGCACAGAGCCCCAGATTTTATGTTGCCCTGGAGAGCTTGCAGAGCACTGGGGAAAGGCAGGCAGAGAATTCCCTGCTAGCACCTTCTCTGTGCCTGGGAAGCACAAGTGTTCCCATTGCTTCGCAGAATCGCGTTTGTGCAGAAAACACTAACACTTGTTCAGAAGGAAAGAAAGCACAGAGCCCCACATTTTCTGTTGCCCTGGAGAGCTTGCAGAGCACTGGGGAAAGGCAGGCAGAGAATTCCCTGCTAGCACCTTCTCTGTGCCTGGGAAGGAGAAGTGTTCCCATTGCTTCGCAGAATCGCGTTTGTGCAGAAAACACTAACACTTGTTCAGAAGGAAAGAAAGCACAGAGCCCCAGATTTTATGTTGCCCTGGAGAGCTTGCAGAGCACTGGGGAAAGGCAGGCAGAGAATTCCCTGCTAGCACCTTCTCTGTGCCTGGGAAGGAGAAGTGTTCCCATTGCTTCGCAGAATCGCGTTTGTGCAGAAAACACTAACACTTGTTCAGAAGGAAAGAAAGCACAGAGCCCCACATTTTATGTTGCCCTGGAGAGCTTGCAGAGCACTGGGGAAAGGCAGGCAGAGAATTCCCTGCTAGCACCTTCTCTGTGCCTGGGAAGGAGAAGTGTTCACATTGCTTCGCAGAATCGCGTTTGTGCAGAAAACACTAACACTTGTTCAGAAGGAAAGAAAGCACAGAGCCCCACATTTTATGTTGCCCTGGAGAGCTTGCAGAGCACTGGGGAAAGGCAGGCAGAGAATTCCCTGCTAGCACCTTCTCTGTGCCTGGGAAGCACAAGTGTTCCCATTGCTTCGCAGAATCGCGTTTGTGCCGAAAACACTAACACTTGTTCAGAAGGAAAGAAAGCACAGAGCCCCAGATTTTATGTTGCCCTGGAGAGCTTGCAGAGCACTGGGGAAAGGCAGGCAGAGAATTCCCTGCTAGCACCTTCTCTGTGCCTGGGAAGCACAAGTGTTCACATTGCTTCGCAGAATCGCGTTTGTGCAGAAAACACTAACACTTGTTCAGAAGGAAAGAAAGCACAGAGCCCCAGATTTTATGTTGCCCTGGAGAGCTTGCAGAGCACTGGGGAAAGGCAGGCAGAGAATTCCCTGCTAGCACCTTCTCTGTGCCTGGGAAGCACAAGTGTTCACATTGCTTCGCAGAATCGCGTTTGTGCAGAAAACACTAACACTTGTTCAGAAGGAAAGAAAGCACAGAGCCCCACATTTTATGTTGCCCTGGAGAGCTTGCAGAGCACTGGGGAAAGGCAGGCAGAGAATTCCCTGCTAGCACCTTCTCTGTGCCTGGGAAGCACAAGTGTTCACATTGCTTCGCAGAATCGCGTTTGTGCAGAAAACACTAACACTTGTTCAGAAGGAAAGAAAGCACAGAGCCCCAGATTTTATGTTGCCCTGGAGAGCTTGCAGAGCACTGGGGAAAGGCAGGCAGAGAATTCCCTGCTAGCACCTTCTCTGTGCCTGGGAAGCACAAGTGTTCCCATTGCTTCGCAGAATCGCGTTTGTGCAGAAAACACTACCACTTGTTCAGAAGGAAAGAAAGCACAGAGCCCCAGATTTTATGTTGCCCTGGAGAGCTTGCAGAGCACTGGGGAAAGGCAGGCAGAGAATTCCCTGCTAGCACCTTCTCTGTGCCTGGGAAGCACAAGTGTTCCCATTGCTTCGCAGAATCGCGTTTATGCAGAAAACACTAACACTTTTTCAGAAGGAAAGAAAGCACAGAGCCCCAGATTTTATGTTGCCCTGGAGAGCTTGCAGAGCACTGGGGAAAGGCAGGCAGAGAATTCCCTGCTAGCACCTTCTCTGTGCCTGGGAAGCACAAGTGTTCACATTGCTTCGCAGAATCGCGTTTGTGCAGAAAACACTAACACTTGTTCAGAAGGAAAGAAAGCACAGAGCCCCAGATTTTATGTTGCCCTGGAGAGCTTGCAGAGCACTGGGGAAAGGCAGGCAGAGAATTCCCTGCTAGCACCTTCTCTGTGCCTGGGAAGCACAAGTGTTCCCATTGCTTCGCAGAATCGCGTTTGTGCAGAAAACACTAACACTTTTTCAGAAGGAAAGAAAGCACAGAGCCCCACATTTTATGTTGCCCTGGAGAGCTTGCAGAGCACTGGGGAAAGGCAGGCAGAGAATTCCCTGCTAGCACCTTCTCTGTGCCTGGGAAGCACAAGTGTTCACATTGCTTCGCAGAATCGCGTTTGTGCAGAAAACACTAACACTTGTTCAGAAGGAAAGAAAGCACAGAGCCCCACATTTTATGTTGCCCTGGAGAGCTTGCAGAGCACTGGGGAAAGGCAGGCAGAGAATTCCCTGCTAGCACCTTCTCTGTGCCTGGGAAGCACAAGTGTTCACATTGCTTCGCAGAATCGCGTTTGTGCAGAAAACACTAACACTTGTTCAGAAGGAAAGAAAGCACAGACCCCCCGATTTTATGTTGCCCTGGAGAGCTTGCAGAGCACTGGGGAAAGGCAGGCAGAGAATTCCCTGCTAGCACCTTCTCTGTGCCTGGGAAGCACAAGTGTTCACATTGCTTCGCAGAATCGCGTTTGTGCAGAAAACACTAACACTTGTTCAGAAGGAAAGAAAGCACAGAGCCCCAGATTTTATGTTGCCCTGGAGAGCTTGCAGAGCACTGGGGAAAGGCAGGCAGAGAATTCCCTGCTAGCACCTTCTCTGTGCCTGGGAAGGAGAAGTGTTCACATTGCTTCGCAGAATCGCGTTTGTGCAGAAAACACTAACACTTGTTCAGAAGGAAAGAAAGCACAGAGCCCCAGATTTTATGTTGCCCTGGAGAGCTTGCAGAGCACTGGGGAAAGGCAGGCAGAGAATTCCCTGCTAGCACCTTCTCTGTGCCTGGGAAGCACAAGTGTTCACATTGCTTCGCAGAATCGCGTTTGTGCAGAAAACACTAACACTTGTTCAGAAGGAAAGAAAGCACAGAGCCCCAGATTTTATGTTGCCCTGGAGAGCTTGCAGAGCACTGGGGAAAGGCAGGCAGAGAATTCCCTGCTAGCACCTTCTCTGTGCCTGGGAAGGAGAAGTGTTCACATTGCTTCGCAGAATCGCGTTTGTGCAGAAAACACTAACACTTGTTCAGAAGGAAAGAAAGCACAGAGCCCCAGATTTTATGTTGCCCTGGAGAGCTTGCAGAGCACTGGGGAAAGGCAGGCAGAGAATTCCCTGCTAGCACCTTCTCTGTGCCTGGGAAGCACAAGTGTTCCCATTGCTTCGCAGAATCGCGTTTGTGCAGAAAACACTAACACTTGTTCAGAAGGAAAGAAAGCACAGAGCCCCACATTTTCTGTTGCCCTGGAGAGCTTGCAGAGCACTGGGAAAGGCAGGCAGAGAATTCCCTGCTAGCACCTTCTCTGTGCCTGGGAAGGAGAAGTGTTCCCATTGCTTCGCAGAATCGCGTTTGTGCAGAAAACACTAACACTTGTTCAGAAGGAAAGAAAGCACAGAGCCCCAGATTTTATGTTGCCCTGGAGAGCTTGCAGAGCACTGGGGAAAGGCAGGCAGAGAATTCCCTGCTAGCACCTTCTCTGTGCCTGGGAAGGAGAAGTGTTCCCATTGCTTCGCAGAATCGCGTTTGTGCAGAAAACACTAACACTTGTTCAGAAGGAAAGAAAGCACAGAGCCCCAGATTTTATGTTGCCCTGGAGAGCTTGCAGAGCACTGGGGAAAGGCAGGCAGAGAATTCCCTGCTAGCACCTTCTCTGTGCCTGGGAAGCACAAGTGTTCACATTGCTTCGCAGAATCGCGTTTGTGCAGAAAACACTAACACTTGTTCAGAAGGAAAGAAAGCACAGAGCCCCAGATTTTATGTTGCCCTGGAGAGCTTGCAGAGCACTGGGGAAAGGCAGGCAGAGAATTCCCTGCTAGCACCTTCTCTGTGCCTGGGAAGCACAAGTGTTCCCATTGCTTCGCAGAATCGCGTTTGTGCAGAAAACACTAACACTTGTTCAGAAGGAAAGAAAGCACAGAGCCCCAGATTTTATGTTGCCCTGGAGAGCTTGCAGAGCACTGGGGAAAGGCAGGCAGAGAATTCCCTGCTAGCACCTTCTCTGTGCCTGGGAAGCACAAGTGTTCACATTGCTTTGCAGAATCGCGTTTGTGCAGAAAACACTAACACTTGTTCAGAAGGAAAGAAAGCACAGAGCCCCAGATTTTATGTTGCCCTGGAGAGCTTGCAGAGCACTGGGGAAAGGCAGGCAGAGAATTCCCTGCTAGCACCTTCTCTGTGCCTGGGAAGCACAAGTGTTCACATTGCTTCGCAGAATCGCGTTTGTGCAGAAAACACTAACACTTGTTCAGAAGGAAAGAAAGCACAGAGCCCCACATTTTATGTTGCCCTGGAGAGCTTGCAGAGCACTGGGGAAAGGCAGGCAGAGAATTCCCTGCTAGCACCTTCTCTGTGCCTGGGAAGCACAAGTGTTCCCATTGCTTCGCAGAATCGCGTTTGTGCCGAAAACACTAACACTTGTTCAGAAGGAAAGAAAGCACAGAGCCCCACATTTTATGTTGCCGTGGAGAGCTTGCAGAGCACTGGGGAAAGGCAGGCAGAGAATTCCCTGCTAGCACCTTCTCTGTGCCTGGGAAGGAGAAGTGTTCCCATTGCTTCGCAGAATCGCGTTTGTGCAGAAAACACTAACACTTGTTCAGAAGGAAAGAAAGCACAGAGCCCCAGATTTTATGTTGCCCTGGAGAGCTTGCAGAGCACTGGGGAAAGGCAGGCAGAGAATTCCCTGCTAGCACCTTCTCTGTGCCTGGGAAGCACAAGTGTTCACATTGCTTCGCAGAATCGCGTTTGTGCAGAAAACACTAACACTTGTTCAGAAGGAAAGAAAGCACAGAGCCCCAGATTTTATGTTGCCCTGGAGAGCTTGCAGAGCACTGGGGAAAGGCAGGCAGAGAATTCCCTGCTAGCACCTTCTCTGTGCCTGGGAAGCACAAGTGTTCCCATTGCTTCGCAGAATCGCGTTTGTGCCGAAAACACTAACACTTGTTCAGAAGGAAAGAAAGCACAGAGCCCCAGATTTTATATTGCCCTGGAGAGCTTGCAGAGCACTGGGGAAAGGCAGGCAGAGAATTCCCTGCTAGCACCTTCTCTGTGCCTGGGAAGCACAAGTGTTCACATTGCTTCGCAGAATCGCGTTTGTGCAGAAAACACTAACACTTGTTCAGAAGGAAAGAAAGCACAGAGCCCCAGATTTTATGTTGCCCTGGAGAGCTTGCAGAGCACTGGGGAAAGGCAGGCAGAGAATTCCCTGCTAGCACCTTCTCTGTGCCTGGGAAGCACAAGTGTTCACATTGCTTCGCAGAATCGCGTTTGTGCAGAAAACACTAACACTTGTTCAGAAGGAAAGAAAGCACAGAGCCCCACATTTTATGTTGCCCTGGAGAGCTTGCAGAGCACTGGGGAAAGGCAGGCAGAGAATTCCCTGCTAGCACCTTCTCTGTGCCTGGGAAGCACAAGTGTTCACATTGCTTCGCAGAATCGCGTTTGTGCCGAAAACACTAACACTTGTTCAGAAGGAAAGAAAGCACAGAGCCCCAGATTTTATATTGCCCTGGAGAGCTTGCAGAGCACTGGGGAAAGGCAGGCAGAGAATTCCCTGCTAGCACCTTCTCTGTGCCTGGGAAGCACAAGTGTTCACATTGCTTCGCAGAATCGCGTTTGTGCAGAAAACACTAACACTTGTTCAGAAGGAAAGAAAGCACAGAGCCCCAGATTTTATGTTGCCCTGGAGAGCTTGCAGAGCACTGGGGAAAGGCAGGCAGAGAATTCCCTGCTAGCACCTTCTCTGTGCCTGGGAAGCACAAGTGTTCCCATTGCTTCGCAGAATCGTGTTTGTGCAGAAAACACTAACACTTGTTCAGAAGGAAAGAAAGCACAGAGCCCCAGATTTTATGTTGCCCTGGAGAGCTTGCAGAGCACTGGGGAAAGGCAGGCAGAGAATTCCCTGCTAGCACCTTCTCTGTGCCTGGGAAGGAGAAGTGTTCACATTGCTTCGCAGAATCGCGTTTGTGCAGAAAACACTAACACTTGTTCAGAAGGAAAGAAAGCACAGACCCCCGATTTTATGTTGCCCTGGAGAGCTTGCAGAGCACTGGGGAAAGGCAGGCAGAGAATTCCCTGCTAGCACCTTCTCTGTGCCTGGGAAGCACAAGTGTTCCCATTGCTTCGCAGAATCGCGTTTGTGCAGAAAACACTAACACTTGTTCAGAAGGAAAGAAAGCACAGAGCCCCACATTTTATGTTGCCCTGGAGAGCTTGCAGAGCACTGGGGAAAGGCAGGCAGAGAATTCCCTGCTAGCACCTTCTCTGTGCCTGGGAAGGAGAAGTGTTCACATTGCTTCGCAGAATCGCGTTTGTGCAGAAAACACTAACACTTGTTCAGAAGGAAAGAAAGCACAGAGCCCCAGATTTTATGTTGCCCTGGAGAGCTTGCAGAGCACTGGGGAAAGGCAGGCAGAGAATTCCCTGCTAGCACCTTCTCTGTGCCTGGGAAGCACAAGTGTTCACATTGCTTCGCAGAATCGCGTTTGTGCAGAAAACACTAACACTTGTTCAGAAGGAAAGAAAGCACAGAGCCCCAGATTTTATGTTGCCCTGGAGAGCTTGCAGAGCACTGGGGAAAGGCAGGCAGAGAATTCCCTGCTAGCACCTTCTCTGTGCCTGGGAAGGAGAAGTGTTCACATTGCTTCGCAGAATCGCGTTTGTGCAGAAAACACTAACACTTGTTCAGAAGGAAAGAAAGCACAGAGCCCCAGATTTTATGTTGCCCTGGAGAGCTTGCAGAGCACTGGGGAAAGGCAGGCAGAGAATTCCCTGCTAGCACCTTCTCTGTGCCTGGGAAGCACAAGTGTTCCCATTGCTTCGCAGAATCGCGTTTGTGCAGAAAACACTAACACTTGTTCAGAAGGAAAGAAAGCACAGAGCCCCACATTTTCTGTTGCCCTGGAGAGCTTGCAGAGCACTGGGGAAAGGCAGGCAGAGAATTCCCTGCTAGCACCTTCTCTGTGCCTGGGAAGGAGAAGTGTTCCCATTGCTTCGCAGAATCGCGTTTGTGCAGAAAACACTAACACTTGTTCAGAAGGAAAGAAAGCACAGAGCCCCAGATTTTATGTTGCCCTGGAGAGCTTGCAGAGCACTGGGGAAAGGCAGGCAGAGAATTCCCTGCTAGCACCTTCTCTGTGCCTGGGAAGGAGAAGTGTTCCCATTGCTTCGCAGAATCGCGTTTGTGCAGAAAACACTAACACTTGTTCAGAAGGAAAGAAAGCACAGAGCCCCACATTTTATGTTGCCCTGGAGAGCTTGCAGAGCACTGGGGAAAGGCAGGCAGAGAATTCCCTGCTAGCACCTTCTCTGTGCCTGGGAAGGAGAAGTGTTCACATTGCTTCTCAGAATCGCGTTTGTGCAGAAAACACTAACACTTGTTCAGAAGGAAAGAAAGCACAGAGCCCCACATTTTATGTTGCCCTGGAGAGCTTGCAGAGCACTGGGGAAAGGCAGGCAGAGAATTCCCTGCTAGCACCTTCTCTGTGCCTGGGAAGCACAAGTGTTCCCATTGCTTCGCAGAATCGCGTTTGTGCCGAAAACACTAACACTTGTTCAGAAGGAAAGAAAGCACAGAGCCCCAGATTTTATGTTGCCCTGGAGAGCTTGCAGAGCACTGGGGAAAGGCAGGCAGAGAATTCCCTGCTAGCACCTTCTCTGTGCCTGGGAAGCACAAGTGTTCACATTGCTTCGCAGAATCGCGTTTGTGCAGAAAACACTAACACTTGTTCAGAAGGAAAGAAAGCACAGAGCCCCAGATTTTATGTTGCCCTGGAGAGCTTGCAGAGCACTGGGGAAAGGCAGGCAGAGAATTCCCTGCTAGCACCTTCTCTGTGCCTGGGAAGCACAAGTGTTCACATTGCTTCGCAGAATCGCGTTTGTGCAGAAAACACTAACACTTGTTCAGAAGGAAAGAAAGCACAGAGCCCCACATTTTATGTTGCCCTGGAGAGCTTGCAGAGCACTGGGGAAAGGCAGGCAGAGAATTCCCTGCTAGCACCTTCTCTGTGCCTGGGAAGCACAAGTGTTCACATTGCTTCGCAGAATCGCGTTTGTGCAGAAAACACTAACACTTGTTCAGAAGGAAAGAAAGCACAGAGCCCCAGATTTTATGTTGCCCTGGAGAGCTTGCAGAGCACTGGGGAAAGGCAGGCAGAGAATTCCCTGCTAGCACCTTCTCTGTGCCTGGGAAGCACAAGTGTTCCCATTGCTTCGCAGAATCGCGTTTGTGCAGAAAACACTAACACTTGTTCAGAAGGAAAGAAAGCACAGAGCCCCAGATTTTATGTTGCCCTGGAGAGCTTGCAGAGCACTGGGGAAAGGCAGGCAGAGAATTCCCTGCTAGCACCTTCTCTGTGCCTGGGAAGCACAAGTGTTCCCATTGCTTCGCAGAATCGCGTTTATGCAGAAAACACTAACACTTTTTCAGAAGGAAAGAAAGCACAGAGCCCCAGATTTTATGTTGCCCTGGAGAGCTTGCAGAGCACTGGGGAAAGGCAGGCAGAGAATTCCCTGCTAGCACCTTCTCTGTGCCTGGGAAGCACAAGTGTTCACATTGCTTCGCAGAATCGCGTTTGTGCAGAAAACACTAACACTTGTTCAGAAGGAAAGAAAGCACAGAGCCCCAGATTTTATGTTGCCCTGGAGAGCTTGCAGAGCACTGGGGAAAGGCAGGCAGAGAATTCCCTGCTAGCACCTTCTCTGTGCCTGGGAAGCACAAGTGTTCCCATTGCTTCGCAGAATCGCGTTTGTGCAGAAAACACTAACACTTTTTCAGAAGGAAAGAAAGCACAGAGCCCCACATTTTATGTTGCCCTGGAGAGCTTGCAGAGCACTGGGGAAAGGCAGGCAGAGAATTCCCTGCTAGCACCTTCTCTGTGCCTGGGAAGCACAAGTGTTCACATTGCTTCGCAGAATCGCGTTTGTGCAGAAAACACTAACACTTGTTCAGAAGGAAAGAAAGCACAGAGCCCCAGATTTTATGTTGCCCTGGAGAGCTTGCAGAGCACTGGGGAAAGGCAGGCAGAGAATTCCCTGCTAGCACCTTCTCTGTGCCTGGGAAGCACAAGTGTTCACATTGCTTCGCAGAATCGCGTTTGTTCAGAAAACACTAACACTTGTTCAGAAGGAAAGAAAGCACAGAGCCCCACATTTTATGTTGCCCTGGAGAGCTTGCAGAGCACTGGGGAAAGGCAGGCAGAGAATTCCCTGCTAGCACCTTCTCTGTGCCTGGGAAGGAGAACTGTTCACATTGCTTCTCAGAATCGCGTTTGTGCAGAAAACACTAACACTTGTTCAGAAGGAAAGAAAGCACAGAGCCCCAGATTTTATGTTGCCCTGGAGAGCTTGCAGAGCACTGGGGAAAGGCAGGCAGAGAATTCCCTGCGAGCACCTTCTCTGTGCCTGGGAAGGAGAAGGGTTCACATTGCTTCGCAGAATCGCGTTTGTGCAGAAAACTCTAACACTTGTTCAGAAGGAAAGAAAGCACAGAGCCCCACATTTTATGTTGCCCTGGAGAGCTTGCAGAGCACTGGGGAAAGGCAGGCAGAGAATTCCCTGCTAGCACCTTCTCTGTGCCTGGGAAGCACAAGTGTTCCCATTGCTTCGCAGAATCGCGTTTGTGCAGAAAACACTAACACTTGTTCAGAAGGAAAGAAAGCACAGAGCCCCAGATTTGCTGTTGCCCTGGAGAGCTTGCAGAGCACTGGGGAAAGGCAGGCAGAGAATTCCCTGCTAGCACCTTCTCTGTGCCTGGGAAGGAGAAGTGTTCCCATTGCTTCGCAGAATCGCGTTTGTGCAGAAAACACTAACACTTGTTCAGAAGGAAAGAAAGCACAGAGCCCCAGATTTTATGTTGCCCTGGAGAGCTTGCAGAGCACTGGGGAAAGGCAGGCAGAGAATTCCCTGCTAGCACCTTCTCTGTGCCTGGGAAGCACAAGTGTTCACATTGCTTCGCAGAATCGCGTTTGTGCAGAAAACACTAACACTTGTTCAGAAGGAAAGAAAGCACAGAGCCCCACATTTTATGTTGCCCTGGAGAGCTTGCAGAGCACTGGGGAAAGGCAGGCAGAGAATTCCCTGCTAGCACCTTCTCTGTGCCTGGGAAGCACAAGTGTTCCCATTGCTTCGCAGAATCGCGTTTGTGCAGAAAACACTAACACTTGTTCAGAAGGAAAGAAAGCACAGAGCCCCACATTTTATGTTGCCCTGGAGAGCTTGCAGAGCACTGGGGAAAGGCAGGCAGAGAATTCCCTGCTAGCACCTTCTCTGTGCCTGGGAAGCACAAGTGTTCCCATTGCTTCGCAGAATCGCGTTTGTGCAGAAAACACTAACACTTGTTCAGAAGGAAAGAAAGCACAGAGCCCCACATTTTATGTTGCC
This sequence comes from Strix occidentalis, assembly GCA_030819815.1. Classification (NCBI taxonomy): domain Eukaryota; kingdom Metazoa; phylum Chordata; class Aves; order Strigiformes; family Strigidae; genus Strix; species Strix occidentalis. Next base: position 78,315 of record JASWHU010000357.1, on the reverse strand, counting down.
CTGGAGAGCTTGCAGAGCACTGGGGAAAGGCAGACAGAGAATTCCCTGCTAGCACCTTCTCTGTGCCTGGGAAGCACAAGTGTTCCCATTGCTTCGCAGAATCGCGTTTGTGCAGAAAACACTAACACTTGTTCAGAAGGAAAGAAAGCACAGAGCCCCACATTTTATGTTGCCCTGGAGAGCTTGCAGAGCACTGGGGAAAGGCAGGCAGAGAATTCCCTGCTAGCACCTTCTCTGTGCCTGGGAAGCACAAGTGTTCACATTGCTTTGCAGAATCGCGTTTGTGCAGAAAACACTAACACTTGTTCAGAAGGAAAGAAAGCACAGAGCCCCAGATTTTATGTTGCCCTGGAGAGCTTGCAGAGCACTGGGGAAAGGCAGGCAGAGAATTCCCTGCTAGCACCTTCTCTGTGCCTGGGAAGGAGAAGTGTTCACATTGCTTTGCAGAATCGCGTTTGTGCCGAAAACACTAACACTTGTTCAGAAGGAAAGAAAGCACAGAGCCCCACATTTTATGTTGCCCTGGAGAGCTTGCAGAGCACTGGGGAAAGGCAGACAGAGAATTCCCTGCTAGCACCTTCTCTGTGCCTGGGAAGGAGAAGTGTTCACATTGCTTTGCAGAATCGCGTTTGTACAGAAAACACTAACACTTGTTCAGAAGGAAAGAAAGCACAGAGCCCCAGATTTTATGTTGCCCTGGAGAGCTTGCAGAGCACTGGGGAAAGGCAGGCAGAGAATTCCCTGCTAGCACCTTCTCTGTGCCTGGGAAGCACAAGTGTTCCCATTGCTTCACAGAATCGCGTTTGTGCAGAAAACACTAACACTTGTTCAGAAGGAAAGAAAGCACAGAGCCCCAGATTTTATGTTGCCCTGGAGAGCTTGCAGAGCACTGGGGAAAGGCAGGCAGAGAATTCCCTGCTAGCACCTTCTCTGTGCCTGGGAAGCACAAGTGTTCACATTGCTTCGCAGAATCGCGTTTGTGCAGAAAACACTAACACTTGTTCAGAAGGAAAGAAAGCACAGAGCCCCACATTTTATGTTGCCCTGGAGAGCTTGCAGAGCACTGGGGAAAGGCAGGCAGAGAATTCCCTGCTAGCACCTTCTCTGTGCCTGGGAAGCACAAGTGTTCCCATTGCTTCGCAGAATCGCGTTTGTGCCGAAAACACTAACACTTGTTCAGAAGGAAAGAAAGCACAGAGCCCCACATTTTATGTTGCCGTGGAGAGCTTGCAGAGCACTGGGGAAAGGCAGGCAGAGAATTCCCTGCTAGCACCTTCTCTGTGCCTGGGAAGGAGAAGTGTTCCCATTGCTTCGCAGAATCGCGTTTGTGCAGGAAACACTAACACTTGTTCAGAAGGAAAGAAAGCACAGAGCCCCAGATTTTATGTTGCCCTGGAGAGCTTGCAGAGCACTGGGGAAAGGCAGGCAGAGAATTCCCTGCTAGCACCTTCTCTGTGCCTGGGAAGGAGAAGTGTTCACATTGCTTTGCAGAATCGCGTTTGTGCCGAAAACACTAACACTTGTTCAGAAGGAAAGAAAGCACAGAGCCCCAGATTTTATGTTGCCCTGGAGAGCTTGCAGAGCACTGGGGAAAGGCAGGCAGAGAATTCCCTGCTAGCACCTTCTCTGTGCCTGGGAAGGAGAAGTGTTCACATTGCTTTGCAGAATCGCGTTTGTACAGAAAACACTAACACTTGTTCAGAAGGAAAGAAAGCACAGAGCCCCACATTTTATGTTGCCCTGGAGAGCTTGCAGAGCACTGGGGAAAGGCAGGCAGAGAATTCCCTGCTAGCACCTTCTCTGTGCCTGGGAAGCACAAGTGTTCCCATTGCTTCGCAGAATTGCGTTTGTGCAGAAAACACTAACACTTGTTCAGAAGGAAAGAAAGCACAGAGCCCCAGATTTTATGTTGCCCTGGAGAGCTTGCAGAGCACTGGGGAAAGGCAGGCAGAGAATTCCCTGCTAGCACCTTCTCTGTGCCTGGGAAGCACAAATGTTCACATTGCTTCGCAGAATCGCGTTTGTGCAGAAAACACTAACACTTGTTCAGAAGGAAAGAAAGCACAGAGCCCCAGATTTTATGTTGCCCTGGAGAGCTTGCAGAGCACTGGGGAAAGGCAGGCAGAGAATTCCCTGCTAGCACCTTCTCTGTGCCTGGGAAGCACAAGTGTTCCCATTGCTTCGCAGAATCGCGTTTGTGCAGAAAACACTAACACTTGTTCAGAAGGAAAGAAAGCACAGAGCCCCAGATTTTATGTTGCCCTGGAGAGCTTGCAGAGCACTGGGGAAAGGCAGGCAGAGAATTCCCTGCTAGCACCTTCTCTGTGCCTGGGAAGCACAAGTGTTCACATTGCTTCTCAGAATCGCGTTTGTGCAGAAAACACTAACACTTGTTCAGAAGGAAAGAAAGCACAGAGCCCCAGATTTTATGTTGCCCTGGAGAGCTTGCAGAGCACTGGGGAAAGGCAGGCAGAGAATTCCCTGCTAGCACCTTCTCTGTGCCTGGGAAGCACAAGTGTTCACATTGCTTCGCAGAATCGCGTTTGTGCAGAAAACACTAACACTTGTTCAGAAGGAAAGAAAGCACAGAGCCCCAGATTTTATGTTGCCCTGGAGAGCTTGCAGAGCACTGGGGAAAGGCAGGCAGAGAATTCCCTGCTAGCACCTTCTCTGTGCCTGGGAAGCACAAGTGTTCCCATTGCTTCGCAGAATCGCGTTTGTGCCGAAAACACTAACACTTGTTCAGAAGGAAAGAAAGCACAGAGCCCCAGATTTTATGTTGCCCTGGAGAGCTTGCAGAGCACTGGGGAAAGGCAGGCAGAGAATTCCCTGCTAGCACCTTCTCTGTGCCTGGGAAGCACAAGTGTTCACATTGCTTCGCAGAATCGCGTTTGTGCAGAAAACACTAACACTTGTTCAGAAGGAAAGAAAGCACAGAGCCCCAGATTTTATGTTGCCCTGGAGAGCTTGCAGAGCACTGGGGAAAGGCAGGCAGAGAATTCCCTGCTAGCACCTTCTCTGTGCCTGGGAAGCACAAGTGTTCCCATTGCTTCGCAGAATCGCGTTTGTGCAGAAAACACTAACACTTGTTCAGAAGGAAAGAAAGCACAGAGCCCCAGATTTTATGTTGCCCTGGAGAGCTTGCAGAGCACTGGGGAAAGGCAGGCAGAGAATTCCCTGCTAGCACCTTCTCTGTGCCTGGGAAGCACAAGTGTTCACATTGCTTCGCAGAATCGCGTTTGTGCAGAAAACACTAACACTTGTTCAGAAGGAAAGAAAGCACAGAGCCCCAGATTTTATGTTGCCCTGGAGAGCTTGCAGAGCACTGGGGAAAGGCAGGCAGAGAATTCCCTGCTAGCACCTTCTCTGTGCCTGGGAAGCACAAGTGTTCACATTGCTTCGCAGAATCGCGTTTGTGCAGAAAACACTAACACTTGTTCAGAAGGAAAGAAAGCACAGAGCCCCAGATTTTATGTTGCCCTGGAGAGCTTGCAGAGCACTGGGGAAAGGCAGGCAGAGAATTCCCTGCTAGCACCTTCTCTGTGCCTGGGAAGCACAAGTGTTCACATTGCTTCGCAGAATCGCGTTTGTGCAGAAAACACTAACACTTGTTCAGAAGGAAAGAAAGCACAGAGCCCCAGATTTTATGTTGCCCTGGAGAGCTTGCAGAGCACTGGGGAAAGGCAGGCAGAGAATTCCCTGCTAGCACCTTCTCTGTGCCTGGGAAGCACAAGTGTTCACATTGCTTCGCAGAATCGCGTTTGTGCAGAAAACACTAACACTTGTTCAGAAGGAAAGAAAGCACAGAGCCCCACATTTTATGTTGCCCTGGAGAGCTTGCAGAGCACTGGGGAAAGGCAGGCAGAGAATTCCCTGCTAGCACCTTCTCTGTGCCTGGGAAGCACAAGTGTTCACATTGCTTTGCAGAATCGCGTTTGTGCAGAAAACACTAACACTTGTTCAGAAGGAAAGAAAGCACAGAGCCCCAGATTTTATGTTGCCCTGGAGAGCTTGCAGAGCACTGGGGAAAGGCAGGCAGAGAATTCCCTGCTAGCACCTTCTCTGTGCCTGGGAAGCAAAAGTGTTCACATTGCTTTGCAGAATCGCGTTTGTGCCGAAAACACTAACACTTGTTCAGAAGGAAAGAAAGCACAGAGCCCCACATTTTATGTTGCCCTGGAGAGCTTGCAGAGCACTGGGGAAAGGCAGACAGAGAATTCCCTGCTAGCACCTTCTCTGTGCCTGGGAAGCACAAGTGTTCACATTGCTTTGCAGAATCGCGTTTGTACAGAAAACACTAACACTTGTTCAGAAGGAAAGAAAGCACAGAGCCCCAGATTTTATGTTGCCCTGGAGAGCTTGCAGAGCACTGGGGAAAGGCAGGCAGAGAATTCCCTGCTAGCACCTTCTCTGTGCCTGGGAAGCACAAGTGTTCACATTGCTTCTCAGAATCGCATTTGTGCAGAAAACACTACCACTTGTTCAGAAGGAAAGAAAGCACAGAGCCCCAGATTTTATGTTGCCCTGGAGAGCTTGCAGAGCACTGGGGAAAGGCAGGCAGAGAATTCCCTGCTAGCACCTTCTCTGTGCCTGGGAAGCACAAGTGTTCCCATTGCTTCACAGAATCGCGTTTGTGCAGAAAACACTAACACTTGTTCAGAAGGAAAGAAAGCACAGAGCCCCAGATTTTATGTTGCCCTGGAGAGCTTGCAGAGCACTGGGGAAAGGCAGGCAGAGAATTCCCTGCTAGCACCTTCTCTGTGCCTGGGAAGGAGAAGTGTTCACATTGCTTCGCAGAATCGCGTTTGTGCAGAAAACACTAACACTTGTTCAGAAGGAAAGAAAGCACAGAGCCCCACATTTTATGTTGCCCTGGAGAGCTTGCAGAGCACTGGGGAAAGGCAGGCAGAGAATTCCCTGCTAGCACCTTCTCTGTGCCTGGGAAGCACAAGTGTTCCCATTGCTTCGCAGAATCGCGTTTGTGCCGAAAACACTAACACTTGTTCAGAAGGAAAGAAAGCACAGAGCCCCACATTTTATGTTGCCGTGGAGAGCTTGCAGAGCACTGGGGAAAGGCAGGCAGAGAATTCCCTGCTAGCACCTTCTCTGTGCCTGGGAAGGAGAAGTGTTCCCATTGCTTCGCAGAATCGCGTTTGTGCAGGAAACACTAACACTTGTTCAGAAGGAAAGAAAGCACAGAGCCCCAGATTTTATGTTGCCCTGGAGAGCTTGCAGAGCACTGGGGAAAGGCAGGCAGAGAATTCCCTGCTAGCACCTTCTCTGTGCCTGGGAAGCAAAAGTGTTCACATTGCTTCGCAGAATCGCGTTTGTGCAGAAAACACTAACACTTGTTCAGAAGGAAAGAAAGCACAGAGCCCCAGATTTTATGTTGCCCTGGAGAGCTTGCAGAGCACTGGGGAAAGGCAGGCAGAGAATTCCCTGCTAGCACCTTCTCTGTGCCTGGGAAGCACAAGTGTTCCCATTGCTTCGCAGAATCGCGTTTGTGCAGAAAACACTAACACTTGTTCAGAACGAAAGAAAGCACAGAGCCCCAGATTTGCTGTTGCCCTGGAGAGCTTGCAGAGCACTGGGGAAAGGCAGGCAGAGAATTCCCTGCTAGCACCTTCTCTGTGCCTGGGAAGGAGAAGTGTTCCCATTGCTTCGCAGAATCGCGTTTGTGCAGAAAACACTAACACTTGTTCAGAAGGAAAGAAAGCACAGAGCCCCAGATTTTATGTTGCCCTGGAGAGCTTGCAGAGCACTGGGGAAAGGCAGGCAGAGAATTCCCTGCTAGCACCTTCTCTGTGCCTGGGAAGCACAAGTGTTCACATTGCTTCGCAGAATCGCGTTTGTGCAGAAAACACTAACACTTGTTCAGAAGGAAAGAAAGCACAGAGCCCCAGATTTTATGTTGCCCTGGAGAGCTTGCAGAGCACTGGGGAAAGGCAGGCAGAGAATTCCCTGCTAGCACCTTCTCTGTGCCTGGGAAGCACAAGTGTTCCCATTGCTTCGCAGAATCGCGTTTGTGCAGAAAACACTAACACTTGTTCAGAAGGAAAGAAAGCACAGAGCCCCACATTTTATGTTGCCCTGGAGAGCTTGCAGAGCACTGGGGAAAGGCAGGCAGAGAATTCCCTGCTAGCACCTTCTCTGTGCCTGGGAAGCACAAGTGTTCCCATTGCTTCGCAGAATCGCGTTTGTGCAGAAAACACTAACACTTGTTCAGAAGGAAAGAAAGCACAGAGCCCCACATTTTATGTTGCCCTGGAGAGCTTGCAGAGCACTGGGGAAAGGCAGACAGAGAATTCCCTGCTAGCACCTTCTCTGTGCCTGGGAAGCACAAGTGTTCCCATTGCTTCACAGAATCGCGTTTGTGCAGAAAACACTAACACTTGTTCAGAAGGAAAGAAAGCACAGAGCCCCAGATTTTATGTTGCCCTGGAGAGCTTGCAGAGCACTGGGGAAAGGCAGGCAGAGAATTCCCTGCTAGCACCTTCTCTGTGCCTGGGAAGCACAAGTGTTCACATTGCTTCGCAGAATCGCGTTTGTGCAGAAAACACTAACACTTGTTCAGAAGGAAAGAAAGCACAGAGCCCCACATTTTATGTTGCCCTGGAGAGCTTGCAGAGCACTGGGGAAAGGCAGGCAGAGAATTCCCTGCTAGCACCTTCTCTGTGCCTGGGAAGCACAAGTGTTCCCATTGCTTCGCAGAATCGCGTTTGTGCCGAAAACACTAACACTTGTTCAGAAGGAAAGAAAGCACAGAGCCCCACATTTTATGTTGCCGTGGAGAGCTTGCAGAGCACTGGGGAAAGGCAGGCAGAGAATTCCCTGCTAGCACCTTCTCTGTGCCTGGGAAGGAGAAGTGTTCCCATTGCTTCGCAGAATCGCGTTTGTGCAGGAAACACTAACACTTGTTCAGAAGGAAAGAAAGCACAGAGCCCCAGATTTTATGTTGCCCTGGAGAGCTTGCAGAGCACTGGGGAAAGGCAGGCAGAGAATTCCCTGCTAGCACCTTCTCTGTGCCTGGGAAGGAGAAGTGTTCACATTGCTTTGCAGAATCGCGTTTGTGCCGAAAACACTAACACTTGTTCAGAAGGAAAGAAAGCACAGAGCCCCAGATTTTATGTTGCCCTGGAGAGCTTGCAGAGCACTGGGGAAAGGCAGACAGAGAATTCCCTGCTAGCACCTTCTCTGTGCCTGGGAAGGAGAAGTGTTCACATTGCTTTGCAGAATCGCGTTTGTACAGAAAACACTAACACTTGTTCAGAAGGAAAGAAAGCACAGAGCCCCAGATTTTATGTTGCCCTGGAGAGCTTGCAGAGCACTGGGGAAAGGCAGGCAGAGAATTCCCTGCTAGCACCTTCTCTGTGCCTGGGAAGCACAAGTGTTCCCATTGCTTCGCAGAATTGCGTTTGTGCAGAAAACACTAACACTTGTTCAGAAGGAAAGAAAGCACAGAGCCCCAGATTTTATGTTGCCCTGGAGAGCTTGCAGAGCACTGGGGAAAGGCAGGCAGAGAATTCCCTGCTAGCACCTTCTCTGTGCCTGGGAAGCACAAATGTTCACATTGCTTCGCAGAATCGCGTTTGTGCAGAAAACACTAACACTTGTTCAGAAGGAAAGAAAGCACAGAGCCCCAGATTTTATGTTGCCCTGGAGAGCTTGCAGAGCACTGGGGAAAGGCAGGCAGAGAATTCCCTGCTAGCACCTTCTCTGTGCCTGGGAAGCACAAGTGTTCCCATTGCTTCGCAGAACCGCGTTTGTGCAGAAAACACTAACACTTGTTCAGAAGGAAAGAAAGCACAGAGCCCCAGATTTTATGTTGCCCTGGAGAGCTTGCAGAGCACTGGGGAAAGGCAGGCAGAGAATTCCCTGCTAGCACCTTCTCTGTGCCTGGGAAGCACAAGTGTTCACATTGCTTCTCAGAATCGCGTTTGTGCAGAAAACACTAACACTTGTTCAGAAGGAAAGAAAGCACAGAGCCCCAGATTTTATGTTGCCCTGGAGAGCTTGCAGAGCACTGGGGAAAGGCAGGCAGAGAATTCCCTGCTAGCACCTTCTCTGTGCCTGGGAAGCACAAGTGTTCACATTGCTTTGCAGAATCGCGTTTGTGCAGAAAACACTAACACTTGTTCAGAAGGAAAGAAAGCACAGAGCCCCAGATTTTATGTTGCCCTGGAGAGCTTGCAGAGCACTGGGGAAAGGCAGGCAGAGAATTCCCTGCTAGCACCTTCTCTGTGCCTGGGAAGCACAAGTGTTCCCATTGCTTCGCAGAATCGCGTTTGTGCCGAAAACACTAACACTTGTTCAGAAGGAAAGAAAGCACAGAGCCCCAGATTTTATGTTGCCCTGGAGAGCTTGCAGAGCACTGGGGAAAGGCAGGCAGAGAATTCCCTGCTAGCACCTTCTCTGTGCCTGGGAAGCACAAGTGTTCACATTGCTTCGCAGAATCGCGTTTGTGCAGAAAACACTAACACTTGTTCAGAAGGAAAGAAAGCACAGAGCCCCAGATTTTATGTTGCCCTGGAGAGCTTGCAGAGCACTGGGGAAAGGCAGGCAGAGAATTCCCTGCTAGCACCTTCTCTGTGCCTGGGAAGCACAAGTGTTCCCATTGCTTCGCAGAATCGTGTTTGTGCAGAAAACACTAACACTTGTTCAGAAGGAAAGAAAGCACAGAGCCCCAGATTTTATGTTGCCCTGGAGAGCTTGCAGAGCACTGGGGAAAGGCAGGCAGAGAATTCCCTGCTAGCACCTTCTCTGTGCCTGGGAAGCACAAGTGTTCACATTGCTTCGCAGAATCGCGTTTGTGCAGAAAACACTAACACTTGTTCAGAAGGAAAGAAAGCACAGAGCCCCAGATTTTATGTTGCCCTGGAGAGCTTGCAGAGCACTGGGGAAAGGCAGGCAGAGAATTCCCTGCTAGCACCTTCTCTGTGCCTGGGAAGCACAAGTGTTCACATTGCTTCGCAGAATCGCGTTTGTGCAGAAAACACTAACACTTGTTCAGAAGGAAAGAAAGCACAGAGCCCCAGATTTTATGTTGCCCTGGAGAGCTTGCAGAGCACTGGGGAAAGGCAGGCAGAGAATTCCCTGCTAGCACCTTCTCTGTGCCTGGGAAGCACAAGTGTTCACATTGCTTCGCAGAATCGCGTTTGTGCAGAAAACACTAACACTTGTTCAGAAGGAAAGAAAGCACAGAGCCCCAGATTTTCTGTTGCCCTGGAGAGCTTGCAGAGCACTGGGGAAAGGCAGGCAGAGAATTCCCTGCTAGCACCTTCTCTGTGCCTGGGAAGCACAAGTGTTCACATTGCTTCGCAGAATCGCGTTTGTGCAGAAAACACTAACACTTGTTCAGAAGGAAAGAAAGCACAGAGCCCCACATTTTATGTTGCCCTGGAGAGCTTGCAGAGCACTGGGGAAAGGCAGGCAGAGAATTCCCTGCTAGCACCTTCTCTGTGCCTGGGAAGCACAAGTGTTCACATTGCTTTGCAGAATCGCGTTTGTGCAGAAAACACTAACACTTGTTCAGAAGGAAAGAAAGCACAGAGCCCCAGATTTTATGTTGCCCTGGAGAGCTTGCAGAGCACTGGGGAAAGGCAGGCAGAGAATTCCCTGCTAGCACCTTCTCTGTGCCTGGGAAGCAAAAGTGTTCACATTGCTTTGCAGAATCGCGTTTGTGCCGAAAACACTAACACTTGTTCAGAAGGAAAGAAAGCACAGAGCCCCACATTTTATGTTGCCCTGGAGAGCTTGCAGAGCACTGGGGAAAGGCAGACAGAGAATTCCCTGCTAGCACCTTCTCTGTGCCTGGGAAGGAGAAGTGTTCACATTGCTTTGCAGAATCGCGTTTGTACAGAAAACACTAACACTTGTTCAGAAGGAAAGAAAGCACAGAGCCCCAGATTTTATGTTGCCCTGGAGAGCTTGCAGAGCACTGGGGAAAGGCAGGCAGAGAATTCCCTGCTAGCACCTTCTCTGTGCCTGGGAAGCACAAGTGTTCACATTGCTTCTCAGAATCGCATTTGTGCAGAAAACACTACCACTTGTTCAGAAGGAAAGAAAGCACAGAGCCCCAGATTTTATGTTGCCCTGGAGAGCTTGCAGAGCACTGGGGAAAGGCAGGCAGAGAATTCCCTGCTAGCACCTTCTCTGTGCCTGGGAAGCACAAGTGTTCCCATTGCTTCACAGAATCGCGTTTGTGCAGAAAACACTAACACTTGTTCAGAAGGAAAGAAAGCACAGAGCCCCAGATTTTATGTTGCCCTGGAGAGCTTGCAGAGCACTGGGGAAAGGCAGGCAGAGAATTCCCTGCTAGCACCTTCTCTGTGCCTGGGAAGGAGAAGTGTTCACATTGCTTCGCAGAATCGCGTTTGTGCAGAAAACACTAACACTTGTTCAGAAGGAAAGAAAGCACAGAGCCCCACATTTTATGTTGCCCTGGAGAGCTTGCAGAGCACTGGGGAAAGGCAGGCAGAGAATTCCCTGCTAGCACCTTCTCTGTGCCTGGGAAGCACAAGTGTTCCCATTGCTTCGCAGAATCGCGTTTGTGCCGAAAACACTAACACTTGTTCAGAAGGAAAGAAAGCACAGAGCCCCACATTTTATGTTGCCGTGGAGAGCTTGCAGAGCACTGGGGAAAGGCAGGCAGAGAATTCCCTGCTAGCACCTTCTCTGTGCCTGGGAAGGAGAAGTGTTCCCATTGCTTCGCAGAATCGCGTTTGTGCAGGAAACACTAACACTTGTTCAGAAGGAAAGAAAGCACAGAGCCCCAGATTTTATGTTGCCCTGGAGAGCTTGCAGAGCACTGGGGAAAGGCAGGCAGAGAATTCCCTGCTAGCACCTTCTCTGTGCCTGGGAAGCAAAAGTGTTCACATTGCTTCGCAGAATCGCGTTTGTGCAGAAAACACTAACACTTGTTCAGAAGGAAAGAAAGCACAGAGCCCCAGATTTTATGTTGCCCTGGAGAGCTTGCAGAGCACTGGGGAAAGGCAGGCAGAGAATTCCCTGCTAGCACCTTCTCTGTGCCTGGGAAGCACAAGTGTTCCCATTGCTTCGCAGAATCGCGTTTGTGCAGAAAACACTAACACTTGTTCAGAACGAAAGAAAGCACAGAGCCCCAGATTTGCTGTTGCCCTGGAGAGCTTGCAGAGCACTGGGGAAAGGCAGGCAGAGAATTCCCTGCTAGCACCTTCTCTGTGCCTGGGAAGGAGAAGTGTTCCCATTGCTTCGCAGAATCGCGTTTGTGCAGAAAACACTAACACTTGTTCTGAAGGAAAGAAAGCACAGAGCCCCAGATTTTATGTTGCCCTGGAGAGCTTGCAGAGCACTGGGGAAAGGCAGGCAGAGAATTCCCTGCTAGCACCTTCTCTGTGCCTGGGAAGCACAAGTGTTCACATTGCTTCGCAGAATCGCGTTTGTGCAGAAAACACTAACACTTGTTCAGAAGGAAAGAAAGCACAGAGCCCCACATTTTATGTTGCCCTGGAGAGCTTGCAGAGCACTGGGGAAAGGCAGGCAGAGAATTCCCTGCTAGCACCTTCTCTGTGCCTGGGAAGCACAAGTGTTCCCATTGCTTCGCAGAATCGCGTTTGTGCAGAAAACACTAACACTTGTTCAGAAGGAAAGAAAGCACAGAGCCCCACATTTTATGTTGCCCTGGAGAGCTTGCAGAGCACTGGGGAAAGGCAGGCAGAGAATTCCCTGCTAGCACCTTCTCTGTGCCTGGGAAGCACAAGTGTTCCCATTGCTTCGCAGAATCGCGTTTGTGCAGAAAACACTAACACTTGTTCAGAAGGAAAGAAAGCACAGAGCCCCACATTTTATGTTGCCCTGGAGAGCTTGCAGAGCACTGGGGAAAGGCAGACAGAGAATTCCCTGCTAGCACCTTCTCTGTGCCTGGGAAGCACAAGTGTTCCCATTGCTTCGCAGAATCGCGTTTGTGCAGAAAACACTAACACTTGTTCAGAAGGAAAGAAAGCACAGAGCCCCAGATTTTATGTTGCCCTGGAGAGCTTGCAGAGCACTGGGGAAAGGCAGGCAGAGAATTCCCTGCTAGCACCTTCTCTGTGCCTGGGAAGCACAAGTGTTCACATTGCTTTGCAGAATCGCGTTTGTGCAGAAAACACTAACACTTGTTCAGAAGGAAAGAAAGCACAGAGCCCCAGATTTTATGTTGCCCTGGAGAGCTTGCAGAGCACTGGGGAAAGGCAGGCAGAGAATTCCCTGCTAGCACCTTCTCTGTGCCTGGGAAGCAAAAGTGTTCACATTGCTTTGCAGAATCGCGTTTGTGCCGAAAACACTAACACTTGTTCAGAAGGAAAGAAAGCACAGAGCCCCACATTTTATGTTGCCCTGGAGAGCTTGCAGAGCACTGGGGAAAGGCAGACAGAGAATTCCCTGCTAGCACCTTCTCTGTGCCTGGGAAGGAGAAGTGTTCACATTGCTTTGCAGAATCGCGTTTGTACAGAAAACACTAACACTTGTTCAGAAGGAAAGAAAGCACAGAGCCCCAGATTTTATGTTGCCCTGGAGAGCTTGCAGAGCACTGGGGAAAGGCAGGCAGAGAATTCCCTGCTAGCACCTTCTCTGTGCCTGGGAAGCACAAGTGTTCCCATTGCTTCACAGAATCGCGTTTGTGCAGAAAACACTAACACTTGTTCAGAAGGAAAGAAAGCACAGAGCCCCAGATTTTATGTTGCCCTGGAGAGCTTGCAGAGCACTGGGGAAAGGCAGGCAGAGAATTCCCTGCTAGCACCTTCTCTGTGCCTGGGAAGCACAAGTGTTCACATTGCTTCGCAGAATCGCGTTTGTGCAGAAAACACTAACACTTGTTCAGAAGGAAAGAAAGCACAGAGCCCCACATTTTATGTTGCCCTGGAGAGCTTGCAGAGCACTGGGGAAAGGCAGGCAGAGAATTCCCTGCTAGCACCTTCTCTGTGCCTGGGAAGCACAAGTGTTCCCATTTCTTCGCAGAATCGCGTTTGTGCCGAAAACACTAACACTTGTTCAGAAGGAAAGAAAGCACAGAGCCCCACATTTTATGTTGCCGTGGAGAGCTTGCAGAGCACTGGGGAAAGGCAGGCAGAGAATTCCCTGCTAGCACCTTCTCTGTGCCTGGGAAGGAGAAGTGTTCCCATTGCTTCGCAGAATCGCGTTTGTGCAGGAAACACTAACACTTGTTCAGAAGGAAAGAAAGCACAGAGCCCCAGATTTTATGTTGCCCTGGAGAGCTTGCAGAGCACTGGGGAAAGGCAGACAGAGAATTCCCTGCTAGCACCTTCTCTGTGCCTGGGAAGCACAAGTGTTCCCATTGCTTCGCAGAATTGCGTTTGTGCAGAAAACACTAACACTTGTTCAGAAGGAAAGAAAGCACAGAGCCCCAGATTTTATGTTGCCCTGGAGAGCTTGCAGAGCACTGGGGAAAGGCAGGCAGAGAATTCCCTGCTAGCACCTTCTCTGTGCCTGGGAAGCACAAATGTTCACATTGCTTCGCAGAATCGCGTTTGTGCAGAAAACACTAACACTTGTTCAGAAGGAAAGAAAGCACAGAGCCCCAGATTTTATGTTGCCCTGGAGAGCTTGCAGAGCACTGGGGAAAGGCAGGCAGAGAATTCCCTGCTAGCACCTTCTCTGTGCCTGGGAAGCACAAGTGTTCCCATTGCTTCGCAGAATCGCGTTTGTGCAGAAAACACTAACACTTGTTCAGAAGGAAAGAAAGCACAGAGCCCCACATTTTATGTTGCCCTGGAGAGCTTGCAGAGCACTGGGGAAAGGCAGGCAGAGAATTCCCTGCTAGCACCTTCTCTGTGCCTGGGAAGCACAAGTGTTCACATTGCTTCTCAGAATCGCGTTTGTGCAGAAAACACTAACACTTGTTCAGAAGGAAAGAAAGCACAGAGCCCCAGATTTTATGTTGCCCTGGAGAGCTTGCAGAGCACTGGGGAAAGGCAGGCAGAGAATTCCCTGCTAGCACCTTCTCTGTGCCTGGGAAGCACAAGTGTTCACATTGCTTCGCAGAATCGCGTTTGTGCAGAAAACACTAACACTTGTTCAGAAGGAAAGAAAGCACAGAGCCCCAGATTTTATGTTGCCCTGGAGAGCTTGCAGAGCACTGGGGAAAGGCAGGCAGAGAATTCCCTGCTAGCACCTTCTCTGTGCCTGGGAAGCACAAGTGTTCCCATTGCTTCGCAGAATCGCGTTTGTGCCGAAAACACTAACACTTGTTCAGAAGGAAAGAAAGCACAGAGCCCCAGATTTTATGTTGCCCTGGAGAGCTTGCAGAGCACTGGGGAAAGGCAGGCAGAGAATTCCCTGCTAGCACCTTCTCTGTGCCTGGGAAGCACAAGTGTTCACATTGCTTCGCAGAATCGCGTTTGTGCAGAAAACACTAACACTTGTTCAGAAGGAAAGAAAGCACAGAGCCCCAGATTTTATGTTGCCCTGGAGAGCTTGCAGAGCACTGGGGAAAGGCAGGCAGAGAATTCCCTGCTAGCACCTTCTCTGTGCCTGGGAAGCACAAGTGTTCCCATTGCTTCGCAGAATCGTGTTTGTGCAGAAAACACTAACACTTGTTCAGAAGGAAAGAAAGCACAGAGCCCCAGATTTTATGTTGCCCTGGAGAGCTTGCAGAGCACTGGGGAAAGGCAGGCAGAGAATTCCCTGCTAGCACCTTCTCTGTGCCTGGGAAGCACAAGTGTTCACATTGCTTCGCAGAATCGCGTTTGTGCAGAAAACACTAACACTTGTTCAGAAGGAAAGAAAGCACAGAGCCCCAGATTTTATGTTGCCCTGGAGAGCTTGCAGAGCACTGGGGAAAGGCAGGCAGAGAATTCCCTGCTAGCACCTTCTCTGTGCCTGGGAAGCACAAGTGTTCACATTGCTTCGCAGAATCGCGTTTGTGCAGAAAACACTAACACTTGTTCAGAAGGAAAGAAAGCACAGAGCCCCAGATTTTATGTTGCCCTGGAGAGCTTGCAGAGCACTGGGGAAAGGCAGGCAGAGAATTCCCTGCTAGCACCTTCTCTGTGCCTGGGAAGCACAAGTGTTCACATTGCTTCGCAGAATCGCGTTTGTGCAGAAAACACTAACACTTGTTCAGAAGGAAAGAAAGCACAGAGCCCCAGATTTTATGTTGCCCTGGAGAGCTTGCAGAGCACTGGGGAAAGGCAGGCAGAGAATTCCCTGCTAGAACCTTCTCTGTGCCTGGGAAGCACAAGTGTTCACATTGCTTCGCAGAATCGCGTTTGTGCAGAAAACACTAACACTTGTTCAGAAGGAAAGAAAGCACAGAGCCCCACATTTTATGTTGCCCTGGAGAGCTTGCAGAGCACTGGGGAAAGGCAGGCAGAGAATTCCCTGCTAGCACCTTCTCTGTGCCTGGGAAGCACAAGTGTTCCCATTGCTTCGCAGAATCGCGTTTGTGCAGAAAACACTAACACTTGTTCAGAAGGAAAGAAAGCACAGAGCCCCAGATTTTATGTTGCCCTGGAGAGCTTGCAGAGCACTGGGGAAAGGCAGGCAGAGAATTCCCTGCTAGCACCTTCTCTGTGCCTGGGAAGCACAAGTGTTCCCATTGCTTCGCAGAATCGCGTTTGTGCAGAAAACACTAACACTTGTTCAGAAGGAAAGAAAGCACAGAGCCCCACATTTTATGTTGCCCTGGAGAGCTTGCAGAGCACTGGGGAAAGGCAGACAGAGAATTCCCTGCTAGCACCTTCTCTGTGCCTGGGAAGCACAAGTGTTCCCATTGCTTCGCAGAATCGCGTTTGTGCAGAAAACACTAACACTTGTTCAGAAGGAAAGAAAGCACAGAGCCCCAGATTTTATGTTGCCCTGGAGAGCTTGCAGAGCACTGGGGAAAGGCAGGCAGAGAATTCCCTGCTAGCACCTTCTCTGTGCCTGGGAAGCACAAGTGTTCACATTGCTTTGCAGAATCGCGTTTGTGCAGAAAACACTAACACTTGTTCAGAAGGAAAGAAAGCACAGAGCCCCAGATTTTATGTTGCCCTGGAGAGCTTGCAGAGCACTGGGGAAAGGCAGGCAGAGAATTCCCTGCTAGCACCTTCTCTGTGCCTGGGAAGCAAAAGTGTTCACATTGCTTTGCAGAATCGCGTTTGTGCCGAAAACACTAACACTTGTTCAGAAGGAAAGAAAGCACAGAGCCCCACATTTTATGTTGCCCTGGAGAGCTTGCAGAGCACTGGGGAAAGGCAGACAGAGAATTCCCTGCTAGCACCTTCTCTGTGCCTGGGAAGGAGAAGTGTTCACATTGCTTCGCAGAATCGCGTTTGTGCAGAAAACACTAACACTTGTTCAGAAGGAAAGAAAGCACAGAGCCCCAGATTTTATGTTGCCCTGGAGAGCTTGCAGAGCACTGGGGAAAGGCAGGCAGAGAATTCCCTGCTAGCACCTTCTCTGTGCCTGGGAAGCACAAGTGTTCCCATTGCTTCGCAGAATCGCGTTTGTGCAGAAAACACTAACACTTGTTCAGAACGAAAGAAAGCACAGAGCCCCAGATTTGCTGTTGCCCTGGAGAGCTTGCAGAGCACTGGGGAAAGGCAGGCAGAGAATTCCCTGCTAGCACCTTCTCTGTGCCTGGGAAGGAGAAGTGTTCCCATTGCTTCGCAGAATCGCGTTTGTGCAGAAAACACTAACACTTGTTCTGAAGGAAAGAAAGCACAGAGCCCCAGATTTTATG
Source organism: Strix occidentalis (assembly GCA_030819815.1). Lineage (NCBI taxonomy): Eukaryota > Metazoa > Chordata > Aves > Strigiformes > Strigidae > Strix > Strix occidentalis. The sequence goes on along the minus strand of JASWHU010000357.1, from coordinate 61,616 downwards.
TTGCCCTGGAGAGCTTGCAGAGCACTGGGGAAAGGCAGGCAGAGAATTCCCTGCTAGCACCTTCTCTGTGCCTGGGAAGCACAAGTGTTCACATTGCTTCGCAGAATCGCGTTTGTGCAGAAAACACTAACACTTGTTCAGAAGGAAAGAAAGCACAGAGCCCCACATTTTATGTTGCCCTGGAGAGCTTGCAGAGCACTGGGGAAAGGCAGGCAGAGAATTCCCTGCTAGCACCTTCTCTGTGCCTGGGAAGCACAAGTGTTCCCATTGCTTCGCAGAATCGCGTTTGTGCAGAAAACACTAACACTTGTTCAGAAGGAAAGAAAGCACAGAGCCCCACATTTTATGTTGCCCTGGAGAGCTTGCAGAGCACTGGGGAAAGGCAGGCAGAGAATTCCCTGCTAGCACCTTCTCTGTGCCTGGGAAGCACAAGTGTTCCCATTGCTTCGCAGAATCGCGTTTGTGCAGAAAACACTAACACTTGTTCAGAAGGAAAGAAAGCACAGAGCCCCACATTTTATGTTGCCCTGGAGAGCTTGCAGAGCACTGGGGAAAGGCAGACAGAGAATTCCCTGCTAGCACCTTCTCTGTGCCTGGGAAGCACAAGTGTTCCCATTGCTTCGCAGAATCGCGTTTGTGCAGAAAACACTAACACTTGTTCAGAAGGAAAGAAAGCACAGAGCCCCAGATTTTATGTTGCCCTGGAGAGCTTGCAGAGCACTGGGGAAAGGCAGGCAGAGAATTCCCTGCTAGCACCTTCTCTGTGCCTGGGAAGCACAAGTGTTCACATTGCTTTGCAGAATCGCGTTTGTGCAGAAAACACTAACACTTGTTCAGAAGGAAAGAAAGCACAGAGCCCCAGATTTTATGTTGCCCTGGAGAGCTTGCAGAGCACTGGGGAAAGGCAGGCAGAGAATTCCCTGCTAGCACCTTCTCTGTGCCTGGGAAGCAAAAGTGTTCACATTGCTTTGCAGAATCGCGTTTGTGCCGAAAACACTAACACTTGTTCAGAAGGAAAGAAAGCACAGAGCCCCACATTTTATGTTGCCCTGGAGAGCTTGCAGAGCACTGGGGAAAGGCAGACAGAGAATTCCCTGCTAGCACCTTCTCTGTGCCTGGGAAGGAGAAGTGTTCACATTGCTTTGCAGAATCGCGTTTGTACAGAAAACACTAACACTTGTTCAGAAGGAAAGAAAGCACAGAGCCCCAGATTTTATGTTGCCCTGGAGAGCTTGCAGAGCACTGGGGAAAGGCAGGCAGAGAATTCCCTGCTAGCACCTTCTCTGTGCCTGGGAAGCACAAGTGTTCCCATTGCTTCACAGAATCGCGTTTGTGCAGAAAACACTAACACTTGTTCAGAAGGAAAGAAAGCACAGAGCCCCAGATTTTATGTTGCCCTGGAGAGCTTGCAGAGCACTGGGGAAAGGCAGGCAGAGAATTCCCTGCTAGCACCTTCTCTGTGCCTGGGAAGCACAAGTGTTCACATTGCTTCGCAGAATCGCGTTTGTGCAGAAAACACTAACACTTGTTCAGAAGGAAAGAAAGCACAGAGCCCCACATTTTATGTTGCCCTGGAGAGCTTGCAGAGCACTGGGGAAAGGCAGGCAGAGAATTCCCTGCTAGCACCTTCTCTGTGCCTGGGAAGCACAAGTGTTCCCATTTCTTCGCAGAATCGCGTTTGTGCCGAAAACACTAACACTTGTTCAGAAGGAAAGAAAGCACAGAGCCCCACATTTTATGTTGCCGTGGAGAGCTTGCAGAGCACTGGGGAAAGGCAGGCAGAGAATTCCCTGCTAGCACCTTCTCTGTGCCTGGGAAGGAGAAGTGTTCCCATTGCTTCGCAGAATCGCGTTTGTGCAGGAAACACTAACACTTGTTCAGAAGGAAAGAAAGCACAGAGCCCCAGATTTTATGTTGCCCTGGAGAGCTTGCAGAGCACTGGGGAAAGGCAGACAGAGAATTCCCTGCTAGCACCTTCTCTGTGCCTGGGAAGCACAAGTGTTCCCATTGCTTCGCAGAATTGCGTTTGTGCAGAAAACACTAACACTTGTTCAGAAGGAAAGAAAGCACAGAGCCCCAGATTTTATGTTGCCCTGGAGAGCTTGCAGAGCACTGGGGAAAGGCAGGCAGAGAATTCCCTGCTAGCACCTTCTCTGTGCCTGGGAAGCACAAATGTTCACATTGCTTCGCAGAATCGCGTTTGTGCAGAAAACACTAACACTTGTTCAGAAGGAAAGAAAGCACAGAGCCCCAGATTTTATGTTGCCCTGGAGAGCTTGCAGAGCACTGGGGAAAGGCAGGCAGAGAATTCCCTGCTAGCACCTTCTCTGTGCCTGGGAAGCACAAGTGTTCCCATTGCTTCGCAGAATCGCGTTTGTGCAGAAAACACTAACACTTGTTCAGAAGGAAAGAAAGCACAGAGCCCCACATTTTATGTTGCCCTGGAGAGCTTGCAGAGCACTGGGGAAAGGCAGGCAGAGAATTCCCTGCTAGCACCTTCTCTGTGCCTGGGAAGCACAAGTGTTCACATTGCTTCTCAGAATCGCGTTTGTGCAGAAAACACTAACACTTGTTCAGAAGGAAAGAAAGCACAGAGCCCCAGATTTTATGTTGCCCTGGAGAGCTTGCAGAGCACTGGGGAAAGGCAGGCAGAGAATTCCCTGCTAGCACCTTCTCTGTGCCTGGGAAGCACAAGTGTTCACATTGCTTCGCAGAATCGCGTTTGTGCAGAAAACACTAACACTTGTTCAGAAGGAAAGAAAGCACAGAGCCCCAGATTTTATGTTGCCCTGGAGAGCTTGCAGAGCACTGGGGAAAGGCAGGCAGAGAATTCCCTGCTAGCACCTTCTCTGTGCCTGGGAAGCACAAGTGTTCCCATTGCTTCGCAGAATCGCGTTTGTGCCGAAAACACTAACACTTGTTCAGAAGGAAAGAAAGCACAGAGCCCCAGATTTTATGTTGCCCTGGAGAGCTTGCAGAGCACTGGGGAAAGGCAGGCAGAGAATTCCCTGCTAGCACCTTCTCTGTGCCTGGGAAGCACAAGTGTTCACATTGCTTCGCAGAATCGCGTTTGTGCAGAAAACACTAACACTTGTTCAGAAGGAAAGAAAGCACAGAGCCCCAGATTTTATGTTGCCCTGGAGAGCTTGCAGAGCACTGGGGAAAGGCAGGCAGAGAATTCCCTGCTAGCACCTTCTCTGTGCCTGGGAAGCACAAGTGTTCCCATTGCTTCGCAGAATCGTGTTTGTGCAGAAAACACTAACACTTGTTCAGAAGGAAAGAAAGCACAGAGCCCCAGATTTTATGTTGCCCTGGAGAGCTTGCAGAGCACTGGGGAAAGGCAGGCAGAGAATTCCCTGCTAGCACCTTCTCTGTGCCTGGGAAGCACAAGTGTTCACATTGCTTCGCAGAATCGCGTTTGTGCAGAAAACACTAACACTTGTTCAGAAGGAAAGAAAGCACAGAGCCCCAGATTTTATGTTGCCCTGGAGAGCTTGCAGAGCACTGGGGAAAGGCAGGCAGAGAATTCCCTGCTAGCACCTTCTCTGTGCCTGGGAAGCACAAGTGTTCACATTGCTTCGCAGAATCGCGTTTGTGCAGAAAACACTAACACTTGTTCAGAAGGAAAGAAAGCACAGAGCCCCAGATTTTATGTTGCCCTGGAGAGCTTGCAGAGCACTGGGGAAAGGCAGGCAGAGAATTCCCTGCTAGCACCTTCTCTGTGCCTGGGAAGCACAAGTGTTCACATTGCTTCGCAGAATCGCGTTTGTGCAGAAAACACTAACACTTGTTCAGAAGGAAAGAAAGCACAGAGCCCCAGATTTTATGTTGCCCTGGAGAGCTTGCAGAGCACTGGGGAAAGGCAGGCAGAGAATTCCCTGCTAGAACCTTCTCTGTGCCTGGGAAGCACAAGTGTTCACATTGCTTCGCAGAATCGCGTTTGTGCAGAAAACACTAACACTTGTTCAGAAGGAAAGAAAGCACAGAGCCCCACATTTTATGTTGCCCTGGAGAGCTTGCAGAGCACTGGGGAAAGGCAGGCAGAGAATTCCCTGCTAGCACCTTCTCTGTGCCTGGGAAGCACAAGTGTTCCCATTGCTTCGCAGAATCGCGTTTGTGCAGAAAACACTAACACTTGTTCAGAAGGAAAGAAAGCACAGAGCCCCACATTTTATGTTGCCCTGGAGAGCTTGCAGAGCACTGGGGAAAGGCAGGCAGAGAATTCCCTGCTAGCACCTTCTCTGTGCCTGGGAAGCACAAGTGTTCCCATTGCTTCGCAGAATCGCGTTTGTGCAGAAAACACTAACACTTGTTCAGAAGGAAAGAAAGCACAGAGCCCCACATTTTATGTTGCCCTGGAGAGCTTGCAGAGCACTGGGGAAAGGCAGACAGAGAATTCCCTGCTAGCACCTTCTCTGTGCCTGGGAAGCACAAGTGTTCCCATTGCTTCGCAGAATCGCGTTTGTGCAGAAAACACTAACACTTGTTCAGAAGGAAAGAAAGCACAGAGCCCCAGATTTTATGTTGCCCTGGAGAGCTTGCAGAGCACTGGGGAAAGGCAGGCAGAGAATTCCCTGCTAGCACCTTCTCTGTGCCTGGGAAGCACAAGTGTTCACATTGCTTTGCAGAATCGCGTTTGTGCAGAAAACACTAACACTTGTTCAGAAGGAAAGAAAGCACAGAGCCCCAGATTTTATGTTGCCCTGGAGAGCTTGCAGAGCACTGGGGAAAGGCAGGCAGAGAATTCCCTGCTAGCACCTTCTCTGTGCCTGGGAAGCAAAAGTGTTCACATTGCTTTGCAGAATCGCGTTTGTGCCGAAAACACTAACACTTGTTCAGAAGGAAAGAAAGCACAGAGCCCCACATTTTATGTTGCCCTGGAGAGCTTGCAGAGCACTGGGGAAAGGCAGACAGAGAATTCCCTGCTAGCACCTTCTCTGTGCCTGGGAAGGAGAAGTGTTCACATTGCTTTGCAGAATCGCGTTTGTACAGAAAACACTAACACTTGTTCAGAAGGAAAGAAAGCACAGAGCCCCAGATTTTATGTTGCCCTGGAGAGCTTGCAGAGCACTGGGGAAAGGCAGGCAGAGAATTCCCTGCTAGCACCTTCTCTGTGCCTGGGAAGCACAAGTGTTCCCATTGCTTCACAGAATCGCGTTTGTGCAGAAAACACTAACACTTGTTCAGAAGGAAAGAAAGCACAGAGCCCCAGATTTTATGTTGCCCTGGAGAGCTTGCAGAGCACTGGGGAAAGGCAGGCAGAGAATTCCCTGCTAGCACCTTCTCTGTGCCTGGGAAGCACAAGTGTTCACATTGCTTCGCAGAATCGCGTTTGTGCAGAAAACACTAACACTTGTTCAGAAGGAAAGAAAGCACAGAGCCCCACATTTTATGTTGCCCTGGAGAGCTTGCAGAGCACTGGGGAAAGGCAGGCAGAGAATTCCCTGCTAGCACCTTCTCTGTGCCTGGGAAGCACAAGTGTTCCCATTGCTTCGCAGAATCGCGTTTGTGCCGAAAACACTAACACTTGTTCAGAAGGAAAGAAAGCACAGAGCCCCACATTTTATGTTGCCGTGGAGAGCTTGCAGAGCACTGGGGAAAGGCAGGCAGAGAATTCCCTGCTAGCACCTTCTCTGTGCCTGGGAAGGAGAAGTGTTCCCATTGCTTCGCAGAATCGCGTTTGTGCAGGAAACACTAACACTTGTTCAGAAGGAAAGAAAGCACAGAGCCCCAGATTTTATGTTGCCCTGGAGAGCTTGCAGAGCACTGGGGAAAGGCAGACAGAGAATTCCCTGCTAGCACCTTCTCTGTGCCTGGGAAGGAGAAGTGTTCACATTGCTTTGCAGAATCGCGTTTGTACAGAAAACACTAACACTTGTTCAGAAGGAAAGAAAGCACAGAGCCCCACATTTTATGTTGCCCTGGAGAGCTTGCAGAGCACTGGGGAAAGGCAGGCAGAGAATTCCCTGCTAGCACCTTCTCTGTGCCTGGGAAGCACAAGTGTTCCCATTGCTTCGCAGAATTGCGTTTGTGCAGAAAACACTAACACTTGTTCAGAAGGAAAGAAAGCACAGAGCCCCAGATTTTATGTTGCCCTGGAGAGCTTGCAGAGCACTGGGGAAAGGCAGGCAGAGAATTCCCTGCTAGCACCTTCTCTGTGCCTGGGAAGCACAAATGTTCACATTGCTTCGCAGAATCGCGTTTGTGCAGAAAACACTAACACTTGTTCAGAAGGAAAGAAAGCACAGAGCCCCAGATTTTATGTTGCCCTGGAGAGCTTGCAGAGCACTGGGGAAAGGCAGGCAGAGAATTCCCTGCTAGCACCTTCTCTGTGCCTGGGAAGCACAAGTGTTCCCATTGCTTCGCAGAATCGCGTTTGTGCAGAAAACACTAACACTTGTTCAGAAGGAAAGAAAGCACAGAGCCCCAGATTTTATGTTGCCCTGGAGAGCTTGCAGAGCACTGGGGAAAGGCAGGCAGAGAATTCCCTGCTAGCACCTTCTCTGTGCCTGGGAAGCACAAGTGTTCACATTGCTTCTCAGAATCGCGTTTGTGCAGAAAACACTAACACTTGTTCAGAAGGAAAGAAAGCACAGAGCCCCAGATTTTATGTTGCCCTGGAGAGCTTGCAGAGCACTGGGGAAAGGCAGGCAGAGAATTCCCTGCTAGCACCTTCTCTGTGCCTGGGAAGCACAAGTGTTCACATTGCTTCGCAGAATCGCGTTTGTGCAGAAAACACTAACACTTGTTCAGAAGGAAAGAAAGCACAGAGCCCCAGATTTTATGTTGCCCTGGAGAGCTTGCAGAGCACTGGGGAAAGGCAGGCAGAGAATTCCCTGCTAGCACCTTCTCTGTGCCTGGGAAGCACAAGTGTTCCCATTGCTTCGCAGAATCGCGTTTGTGCCGAAAACACTAACACTTGTTCAGAAGGAAAGAAAGCACAGAGCCCCAGATTTTATGTTGCCCTGGAGAGCTTGCAGAGCACTGGGGAAAGGCAGGCAGAGAATTCCCTGCTAGCACCTTCTCTGTGCCTGGGAAGCACAAGTGTTCACATTGCTTCGCAGAATCGCGTTTGTGCAGAAAACACTAACACTTGTTCAGAAGGAAAGAAAGCACAGAGCCCCAGATTTTATGTTGCCCTGGAGAGCTTGCAGAGCACTGGGGAAAGGCAGGCAGAGAATTCCCTGCTAGCACCTTCTCTGTGCCTGGGAAGCACAAGTGTTCCCATTGCTTCGCAGAATCGTGTTTGTGCAGAAAACACTAACACTTGTTCAGAAGGAAAGAAAGCACAGAGCCCCAGATTTTATGTTGCCCTGGAGAGCTTGCAGAGCACTGGGGAAAGGCAGGCAGAGAATTCCCTGCTAGCACCTTCTCTGTGCCTGGGAAGCACAAGTGTTCACATTGCTTCGCAGAATCGCGTTTGTGCAGAAAACACTAACACTTGTTCAGAAGGAAAGAAAGCACAGAGCCCCAGATTTTATGTTGCCCTGGAGAGCTTGCAGAGCACTGGGGAAAGGCAGGCAGAGAATTCCCTGCTAGCACCTTCTCTGTGCCTGGGAAGCACAAGTGTTCACATTGCTTCGCAGAATCGCGTTTGTGCAGAAAACACTAACACTTGTTCAGAAGGAAAGAAAGCACAGAGCCCCAGATTTTATGTTGCCCTGGAGAGCTTGCAGAGCACTGGGGAAAGGCAGGCAGAGAATTCCCTACTAGCACCTTCTCTGTGCCTGGGAAGCACAAGTGTTCACATTGCTTCGCAGAATCGCGTTTGTGCAGAAAACACTAACACTTGTTCAGAAGGAAAGAAAGCACAGAGCCCCACATTTTATGTTGCCCTGGAGAGCTTGCAGAGCACTGGGGAAAGGCAGGCAGAGAATTCCCTGCTAGCACCTTCTCTGTGCCTGGGAAGCACAAGTGTTCACATTGCTTTGCAGAATCGCGTTTGTGCAGAAAACACTAACACTTGTTCAGAAGGAAAGAAAGCACAGAGCCCCAGATTTTATGTTGCCCTGGAGAGCTTGCAGAGCACTGGGGAAAGGCAGGCAGAGAATTCCCTGCTAGCACCTTCTCTGTGCCTGGGAAGCAAAAGTGTTCACATTGCTTTGCAGAATCGCGTTTGTGCCGAAAACACTAACACTTGTTCAGAAGGAAAGAAAGCACAGAGCCCCACATTTTATGTTGCCCTGGAGAGCTTGCAGAGCACTGGGGAAAGGCAGACAGAGAATTCCCTGCTAGCACCTTCTCTGTGCCTGGGAAGGAGAAGTGTTCACATTGCTTTGCAGAATCGCGTTTGTACAGAAAACACTAACACTTGTTCAGAAGGAAAGAAAGCACAGAGCCCCAGATTTTATGTTGCCCTGGAGAGCTTGCAGAGCACTGGGGAAAGGCAGGCAGAGAATTCCCTGCTAGCACCTTCTCTGTGCCTGGGAAGCACAAGTGTTCCCATTGCTTCGCAGAATCGCGTTTGTGCAGAAAACACTAACACTTGTTCAGAAGGAAAGAAAGCACAGAGCCCCAGATTTTATGTTGCCCTGGAGAGCTTGCAGAGCACTGGGGAAAGGCAGGCAGAGAATTCCCTGCTAGCACCTTCTCTGTGCCTGGGAAGGAGAAGTGTTCACATTGCTTCGCAGAATCGCGTTTGTGCAGAAAACACTAACACTTGTTCAGAAGGAAAGAAAGCACAGAGCCCCACATTTTATGTTGCCCTGGAGAGCTTGCAGAGCACTGGGGAAAGGCAGGCAGAGAATTCCCTGCTAGCACCTTCTCTGTGCCTGGGAAGCACAAGTGTTCCCATTGCTTCGCAGAATCGCGTTTGTGCCGAAAACACTAACACTTGTTCAGAAGGAAAGAAAGCACAGAGCCCCACATTTTATGTTGCCGTGGAGAGCTTGCAGAGCACTGGGGAAAGGCAGGCAGAGAATTCCCTGCTAGCACCTTCTCTGTGCCTGGGAAGGAGAAGTGTTCCCATTGCTTCGCAGAATCGCGTTTGTGCAGGAAACACTAACACTTGTTCAGAAGGAAAGAAAGCACAGAGCCCCAGATTTTATGTTGCCCTGGAGAGCTTGCAGAGCACTGGGGAAAGGCAGGCAGAGAATTCCCTGCTAGCACCTTCTCTGTGCCTGGGAAGGAGAAGTGTTCACATTGCTTTGCAGAATCGCGTTTGTGCCGAAAACACTAACACTTGTTCAGAAGGAAAGAAAGCACAGAGCCCCAGATTTTATGTTGCCCTGGAGAGCTTGCAGAGCACTGGGGAAAGGCAGACAGAGAATTCCCTGCTAGCACCTTCTCTGTGCCTGGGAAGGAGAAGTGTTCACATTGCTTTGCAGAATCGCGTTTGTACAGAAAACACTAACACTTGTTCAGAAGGAAAGAAAGCACAGAGCCCCAGATTTTATGTTGCCCTGGAGAGCTTGCAGAGCACTGGGGAAAGGCAGGCAGAGAATTCCCTGCTAGCACCTTCTCTGTGCCTGGGAAGCACAAGTGTTCCCATTGCTTCGCAGAATTGCGTTTGTGCAGAAAACACTAACACTTGTTCAGAAGGAAAGAAAGCACAGAGCCCCAGATTTTATGTTGCCCTGGAGAGCTTGCAGAGCACTGGGGAAAGGCAGGCAGAGAATTCCCTGCTAGCACCTTCTCTGTGCCTGGGAAGCACAAATGTTCACATTGCTTCGCAGAATCGCGTTTGTGCAGAAAACACTAACACTTGTTCAGAAGGAAAGAAAGCACAGAGCCCCAGATTTTATGTTGCCCTGGAGAGCTTGCAGAGCACTGGGGAAAGGCAGGCAGAGAATTCCCTGCTAGCACCTTCTCTGTGCCTGGGAAGCACAAGTGTTCCCATTGCTTCGCAGAATCGCGTTTGTGCAGAAAACACTAACACTTGTTCAGAAGGAAAGAAAGCACAGAGCCCCAGATTTTATGTTGCCCTGGAGAGCTTGCAGAGCACTGGGGAAAGGCAGGCAGAGAATTCCCTGCTAGCACCTTCTCTGTGCCTGGGAAGCACAAGTGTTCACATTGCTTCTCAGAATCGCGTTTGTGCAGAAAACACTAACACTTGTTCAGAAGGAAAGAAAGCACAGAGCCCCAGATTTTATGTTGCCCTGGAGAGCTTGCAGAGCACTGGGGAAAGGCAGGCAGAGAATTCCCTGCTAGCACCTTCTCTGTGCCTGGGAAGCACAAGTGTTCACATTGCTTCGCAGAATCGCGTTTGTGCAGAAAACACTAACACTTGTTCAGAAGGAAAGAAAGCACAGAGCCCCAGATTTTATGTTGCCCTGGAGAGCTTGCAGAGCACTGGGGAAAGGCAGGCAGAGAATTCCCTGCTAGCACCTTCTCTGTGCCTGGGAAGCACAAGTGTTCCCATTGCTTCGCAGAATCGCGTTTGTGCCGAAAACACTAACACTTGTTCAGAAGGAAAGAAAGCACAGAGCCCCAGATTTTATGTTGCCCTGGAGAGCTTGCAGAGCACTGGGGAAAGGCAGGCAGAGAATTCCCTGCTAGCACCTTCTCTGTGCCTGGGAAGCACAAGTGTTCACATTGCTTCGCAGAATCGCGTTTGTGCAGAAAACACTAACACTTGTTCAGAAGGAAAGAAAGCACAGAGCCCCAGATTTTATGTTGCCCTGGAGAGCTTGCAGAGCACTGGGGAAAGGCAGGCAGAGAATTCCCTGCTAGCACCTTCTCTGTGCCTGGGAAGCACAAGTGTTCCCATTGCTTCGCAGAATCGTGTTTGTGCAGAAAACACTAACACTTGTTCAGAAGGAAAGAAAGCACAGAGCCCCACATTTTATGTTGCCCTGGAGAGCTTGCAGAGCACTGGGGAAAGGCAGGCAGAGAATTCCCTGCTAGCACCTTCTCTGTGCCTGGGAAGCACAAGTGTTCACATTGCTTCGCAGAATCGCGTTTGTGCAGAAAACACTAACACTTGTTCAGAAGGAAAGAAAGCACAGAGCCCCAGATTTTATGTTGCCCTGGAGAGCTTGCAGAGCACTGGGGAAAGGCAGGCAGAGAATTCCCTGCTAGCACCTTCTCTGTGCCTGGGAAGCACAAGTGTTCACATTGCTTCGCAGAATCGCGTTTGTGCAGAAAACACTAACACTTGTTCAGAAGGAAAGAAAGCACAGAGCCCCAGATTTTATGTTGCCCTGGAGAGCTTGCAGAGCACTGGGGAAAGGCAGGCAGAGAATTCCCTGCTAGCACCTTCTCTGTGCCTGGGAAGCACAAGTGTTCACATTGCTTCGCAGAATCGCGTTTGTGCAGAAAACACTAACACTTGTTCAGAAGGAAAGAAAGCACAGAGCCCCAGATTTTATGTTGCCCTGGAGAGCTTGCAGAGCACTGGGGAAAGGCAGGCAGAGAATTCCCTGCTAGCACCTTCTCTGTGCCTGGGAAGCACAAGTGTTCGCATTGCTTCGCAGAATCGCGTTTGTGCAGAAAACACTAACACTTGTTCAGAAGGAAAGAAAGCACAGAGCCCCAGATTTTATGTTGCCCTGGAGAGCTTGCAGAGCACTGGGGAAAGGCAGGCAGAGAATTCCCTGCTAGCACCTTCTCTGTGCCTGGGAAGCACAAGTGTTCACATTGCTTCGCAGAATCGCGTTTGTGCAGAAAACACTAACACTTGTTCAGAAGGAAAGAAAGCACAGAGCCCCAGATTTTATGTTGCCCTGGAGAGCTTGCAGAGCACTGGGGAAAGGCAGGCAGAGAATTCCCTGCTAGCACCTTCTCTGTGCCTGGGAAGCACAAGTGTTCCCATTGCTTCGCAGAATCGCGTTTGTTCAGAAAACACTAACACTTGTTCAGAAGGAAAGAAAGCACAGAGCCCCACATTTTATGTTGCCCTGGAGAGCTTGCAGAGCACTGGGGAAAGGCAGGCAGAGAATTCCCTGCTAGCACCTTCTCTGTGCCTGGGAAGCACAAGTGTTCACATTGCTTCGCAGAATCGCGTTTGTGCAGAAAACACTAACACTTGTTCAGAAGGAAAGAAAGCACAGAGCCCCACATTTTCTGTTGCCCTGGAGAGCTTGCAGAGCACTGGGGAAAGGCAGGCAGAGAATTCCCTGCTAGCACCTTCTCTGTGCCTGGGAAGCACAAGTGTTCACATTGCTTCGCAGAATCGCGTTTGTGCAGAAAACACTAACACTTGTTCAGAAGGAAAGAAAGCACAGAGCCCCAGATTTTATGTTGCCCTGGAGAGCTTGCAGAGCACTGGGGAAAGGCAGGCAGCGAATTCCCTGCTAGCACCTTCTCTGTGCCTGGGAAGCACAAGTGTTCACATTGCTTCGCAGAATCGCGTTTGTGCAGAAAACAATAACACTTGTTCAGAAGGAAAGAAAGCACAGAGCCCCACGATTTTATGTTGCCCTGGAGAGCTTGCAGAGCACTGGGGAAAGGCAGGCAGAGAATTCCCTGCTAGCACCTTCTCTGTGCCTGGGAAGCACAAGTGTTCACATTGCTTCGCAGAATCGCGTTTGTGCAGAAAACACTAACACTTGTTCAGAAGGAAAGAAAGCACAGAGCCCCAGATTTTATGTTGCCCTGGAGAGCTTGCAGAGCACTGGGGAAAGGCAGGCAGAGAATTCCCTGCTAGCACCTTCTCTGTGCCTGGGAAGCACAAGTGTTCACATTGCTTCGCAGAATCGCGTTTGTGCAGAAAACACTAACACTTGTTCAGAAGGAAAGAAAGCACAGAGCCCCACATTTTATGTTGCCCTGGAGAGCTTGCAGAGCACTGGGGAAAGGCAGGCAGAGAATTCCCTGCTAGCACCTTCTCTGTGCCTGGGAAGCACAAGTGTTCACATTGCTTCGCAGAATCGCGTTTGTGCAGAAAACACTAACACTTGTTCAGAAGGAAAGAAAGCACAGAGCCCCAGATTTTATGTTGCCCTGGAGAGCTTGCAGAGCACTGGGGAAAGGCAGGCAGAGAATTCCCTGCTAGCACCTTCTCTGTGCCTGGGAAGGAGAAGTGTTCACATTGCTTCGCAGAATCGCGTTTGTGCAGAAAACACTAACACTTGTTCAGAAGGAAAGAAAGCACAGAGCCCCAGATTTTATGTTGCCCTGGAGAGCTTGCAGAGCACTGGGGAAAGGCAGGCAGAGAATTCCCTGCTAGCACCTTCTCTGTGCCTGGGAAGCAAAAGTGTTCACATTGCTTCGCAGAATCGCGTTTGTGCAGAAAACACTAACACTTGTTCAGAAGGAAAGAAAGCACAGAGCCCCAGATTTTATGTTGCCCTGGAGAGCTTGCAGAGCACTGGGGAAAGGCAGGCAGAGAATTCCCTGCTAGCACCTTCTCTGTGCCTGGGAAGCAAAAGTGTTCCCATTGCTTCGCAGAATCGCGTTTGTGCAGAAAACACTAACACTTGTTCAGAAGGAAAGAAAGCACAGAGCCCCACATTTTATGTTGCCCTGGAGAGCTTGCAGAGCACTGGGGGAAAGGCAGGCAGAGAATTCCCTGCTAGCACCTTCTCTGTGCCTGGGAAGCACAAGTGTTCCCATTGCTTCGCAGAATCGCGTTTGTGCAGAAAACACTAACACTTGTTCAGAAGGAAAGAAAGCACAGAGCCCCAGATTTTATGTTGCCCTGGAGAGCTTGCAGAGCACTGGGGAAAGGCAGGCAGAGAATTCCCTGCTAGCACCTTCTCTGTGCCTGGGAAGGAGAAGTGTTCACATTGCTTCGCAGAATCGCGTTTGTGCAGAAAACACTAACACTTGTTCAGAAGGAAAGAAAGCACAGAGCCCCAGATTTTATGTTGCCCTGGAGAGCTTGCAGAGCACTGGGGAAAGGCAGGCAGAGAATTCCCTGCTAGCACCTTCTCTGTGCCTGGGAAGCAAAAGTGTTCACATTGCTTCGCAGAATCGCTTTTGTGCAGAAAACACTAACACTTGTTCAGAAGGAAAGAAAGCACAGAGCCCCAGATTTTATGTTGCCCTGGAGAGCTTGCAGAGCACTGGGAAAGGCAGGCAGAGAATTCCCTGCTAGCACCTTCTCTGTGCCTGGGAAGCACAAGTGTTCCCATTGCTTCGCAGAATCGCGTTTGTGCAGAAAACACTAACACTTGTTCAGAAGGAAAGAAAGCACAGAGCCCCACATTTTCTGTTGCCCTGGAGAGCTTGCAGAGCACTGGGGAAAGGCAGGCAGAGAATTCCCTGCTAGCACCTTCTCTGTGCCTGGGAAGCACAAGTGTTCACATTGCTTCGCAGAATCGCGTTTGTGCAGAAAACACTAACACTTGTTCAGAAGGAAAGAAAGCACAGAGCCCACAGATTTTATGTTGCCCTGGAGAGCTTGCAGAGCACTGGGGAAAGGCAGGCAGAGAATTCCCTGCTAGCACCTTCTCTGTGCCTGGGAAGCAAAAGTGTTCACATTGCTTTCGCAGAATCGCGTTTGTGCAGAAAACACTAACACTTGTTCAGAAGGAAAGAAAGCACAGAGCCCCAGATTTTATGTTGCCCTGGAGAGCTTGCAGAGCACTGGGGAAAGGCAGGCAGAGAATTCCCTGCTAGCACCTTCTCTGTGCCTGGGAAGCACAAGTGTTCCCATTGCTTCGCAGAATCGCGTTTGTGCAGAAAACACTAACACTTGTTCAGAAGGAAAGAAAGCACAGAGCCCCACATTTTCTGTTGCCCTGGAGAGCTTGCAGAGCACTGGGGAAAGGCAGGCAGAGAATTCCCTGCTAGCACCTTCTCTGTGCCTGGGAAGGAGAAGTGTTCACATTGCTTCGCAGAATCGCGTTTGTGCAGAAAACACTAACACTTGTTCAGAAGGAAAGAAAGCACAGAGCCCCAGATTTTATGTTGCCCTGGAGAGCTTGCAGAGCACTGGGGAAAGGCAGGCAGAGAATTCCCTGCTAGCACCTTCTCTGTGCCTGGGAAGCACAAGTGTTCACATTGCTTCGCAGAATCGCGTTTGTGCAGAAAACACTAACACTTGTTCAGAAGGAAAGAAAGCACAGAGCCCCAGATTTTATGTTGCCCTGGAGAGCTTGCAGAGCACTGGGGAAAGGCAGGCAGAGAATTCCCTGCTAGCACCTTCTCTGTGCCTGGGAAGCACAAGTGTTCCCATTGCTTCGCAGAATCGCGTTTGTGCAGAAAACAATAACACTTGTTCAGAAGGAAAGAAAGCACAGAGCCCCACATTTTATGTTGCCCTGGAGAGCTTGCAGAGCACTGGGGAAAGGCAGGCAGAGAATTCCCTGCTAGCACCTTCTCTGTGCCTGGGAAGGAGAAGTGTTCACATTGCTTCTCAGAATCGCGTTTGTGCAGAAAACACTAACACTTGTTCAGAAGGAAAGAAAGCACAGAGCCCCACATTTTCTGTTGCCCTGGAGAGCTTGCAGAGCACTGGGGAAAGGCAGGCAGAGAATTCCCTGCTAGCACCTTCTCTGTGCCTGGGAAGCACAAGTGTTCACATTGCTTCGCAGAATCGCGTTTGTGCAGAAAACACTAACACTTGTTCAGAAGGAAAGAAAGCACAGAGCCCCAGATTTTATGTTGCCCTGGAGAGCTTGCAGAGCACTGGGGAAAGGCAGGCAGAGAATTTCCCTGCTAGCACCTTCTCTGTGCCTGGGAAGCACAAGTGTTCACATTGCTTTCGCAGAATCGCGTTTGTGCAGAAAACACTAACACTTGTTCAGAAGGAAAGAAAGCACAGAGCCCCAGATTTTATGTTGCCCTGGAGAGCTTGCAGAGCACTGGGGAAAGGCAGGCAGAGAATTCCCTGCTAGCACCTTCTCTGTGCCTGGGAAGGAGAAGTGTTCACATTGCTTCGCAGAATCGCGTTTGTGCAGAAAACACTAACACTTGTTCAGAAGGAAAGAAAGCACAGAGCCCCAGATTTTATGTTGCCCTGGAGAGCTTGCAGAGCACTGGGGAAAGGCAGGCAGAGAATTCCCTGCTAGCACCTTCTCTGTGCCTGGGAAGCAAAAGTGTTCACATTGCTTCGCAGAATCGCGTTTGTGCAGAAAACACTAACACTTGTTCAGAAGGAAAGAAAGCACAGAGCCCCACATTTTCTGTTGCCCTGGAGAGCTTGCAGAGCACTGGGGAAAGGCAGGCAGAGAATTCCCTGCTAGCACCTTCTCTGTGCCTGGGAAGGAGAAGTGTTCACATTGCTTCGCAGAATCGCGTTTGTGCAGAAAACAATAACACTTGTTCAGAAGGAAAGAAAGCACAGAGCCCCAGATTTTATGTTGCCCTGGAGAGCTTGCAGAGCACTGGGGAAAGGCAGGCAGAGAATTCCCTGCTAGCACCTTCTCTGTGCCTGGGAAGCACAAGTGTTCACATTGCTTCGCAGAATCGCGTTTGTGCAGAAAACACTAACACTTGTTCAGAAGGAAAGAAAGCACAGAGCCCCAGATTTTATGTTGCCCTGGAGAGCTTGCAGAGCACTGGGGAAAGGCAGGCAGAGAATTCCCTGCTAGCACCTTCTCTGTGCCTGGGAAGCACAAGTGTTCACATTGCTTCGCAGAATCGCCTTTGTGCAGAAAACACTAACACTTGTTCAGAAGGAAAGAAAGCACAGAGCCCCAGATTTGATGTTGCCCTGGAGAGCTTGCAGAGCACTGGGGAAAGGCAGGCAGAGAATTCCCTGCTAGCACCTTCTCTGTGCCTGGGAAGCACAAGTGTTCCCATTGCTTCGCAGAATCGCGTTTGTGCAGAAAACACTAACACTTGTTCAGAAGGAAAGAAAGCACAGAGCCCCAGATTTTATGTTGCCCTGGAGAGCTTGCAGAGCACTGGGGAAAGGCAGGCAGAGAATTCCCTGCTAGCACCTTCTCTGTGCCTGGGAAGCACAAGTGTTCCCATTGCTTCGCAGAATCGCGTTTGTGCAGAAAACACTAACACTTGTTCAGAAGAAAGAAAGCACAGAGCCCCACATTTTATGTTGCCCTGGAGAGCTTGCAGAGCACTGGGGAAAGGCAGGCAGAGAATTCCCTGCTAGCACCTTCTCTGTGCCTGGGAAGCACAAGTGTTCACATTGCTTCGCAGAATCGCGTTTGTGCAGAAAACAATAACACTTGTTCAGAAGGAAAGAAAGCACAGAGCCCCAGATTTTATGTTGCCCTGGAGAGCTTGCAGAGCACTGGGGAAAGGCAGGCAGAGAATTCCCTGCTAGCACCTTCTCTGTGCCTGGGAAGCACAAGTGTTCACATTGCTTCGCAGAATCGCGTTTGTGCAGAAAACACTAACACTTGTTCAGAAGGAAAGAAAGCACAGAGCCCCACATTTTCTGTTGCCCTGGAGAGCTTGCAGAGCACTGGGGAAAGGCAGGCAGAGAATTCCCTGCTAGCACCTTCTCTGTGCCTGGGAAGGAGAAGTGTTCACATTGCTTCGCAGAATCGCGTTTGTGCAGAAAACACTAACACTTGTTCAGAAGGAAAGAAAGCACAGAGCCCCAGATTTTATGTTGCCCTGGAGAGCTTGCAGAGCACTGGGGAAAGGCAGGCAGAGAATTCCCTGCTAGCACCTTCTCTGTGCCTGGGAAGCACAAGTGTTCACATTGCTTCGCAGAATCGCGTTTGTGCAGAAAACACTAACACTTGTTCAGAAGGAAAGAAAGCACAGAGCCCCAGATTTTATGTTGCCCTGGAGAGCTTGCAGAGCACTGGGGAAAGGCAGGCAGCGAATTCCCTGCTAGCACCTTCTCTGTGCCTGGGAAGGAGAAGTGTTCACATTGCTTCGCAGAATCGCGTTTGTGCAGAAAACACTAACACTTGTTCAGAAGGAAAGAAAGCACAGAGCCCCAGATTTTATGTTGCCCTGGAGAGCTTGCAGAGCACTGGGGAAAGGCAGGCAGAGAATTCCCTGCTAGCACCTTCTCTGTGCCTGGGAAGCACAAGTGTTCACATTGCTTCGCAGAATCGCGTTTGTGCAGAAAACACTAACACTTGTTCAGAAGGAAAGAAAGCACAGAGCCCCAGATTTTATGTTGCCCTGGAGAGCTTGCAGAGCACTGGGGAAAGGCAGGCAGAGAATTCCCTGCTAGCACCTTCTCTGTGCCTGGGAAGCACAAGTGTTCCCATTGCTTCGCAGAATCGCGTTTGTGCAGAAAACAATAACACTTGTTCAGAAGGAAAGAAAGCACAGAGCCCCACATTTTATGTTGCCCTGGAGAGCTTGCAGAGCACTGGGGAAAGGCAGGCAGAGAATTCCCTGCTAGCACCTTCTCTGTGCCTGGGAAGGAGAAGTGTTCACATTGCTTCTCAGAATCGCGTTTGTGCAGAAAACACTAACACTTGTTCAGAAGGAAAGAAAGCACAGAGCCCCACATTTTCTGTTGCCCTGGAGAGCTTGCAGAGCACTGGGGAAAGGCAGGCAGAGAATTCCCTGCTAGCACCTTCTCTGTGCCTGGGAAGCACAAGTGTTCACATTGCTTCGCAGAATCGCGTTTGTGCAGAAAACACTAACACTTGTTCAGAAGGAAAGAAAGCACAGAGCCCCAGATTTTATGTTGCCCTGGAGAGCTTGCAGAGCACTGGGGAAAGGCAGGCAGAGAATTTCCTGCTAGCACCTTCTCTGTGCCTGGGAAGCACAAGTGTTCACATTGCTTTGCAGAATCGCGTTTGTGCAGAAAACACTAACACTTGTTCAGAAGGAAAGAAAGCACAGAGCCCCAGATTTTATGTTGCCCTGGAGAGCTTGCAGAGCACTGGGGAAAGGCAGGCAGAGAATTCCCTGCTAGCACCTTCTCTGTGCCTGGGAAGGAGAAGTGTTCACATTGCTTCGCAGAATCGCGTTTGTGCAGAAAACACTAACACTTGTTCAGAAGGAAAGAAAGCACAGAGCCCCAGATTTTATGTTGCCCTGGAGAGCTTGCAGAGCACTGGGGAAAGGCAGGCAGAGAATTCCCTGCTAGCACCTTCTCTGTGCCTGGGAAGCAAAAGTGTTCACATTGCTTCGCAGAATCGCGTTTGTGCAGAAAACACTAACACTTGTTCAGAAGGAAAGAAAGCACAGAGCCCCACATTTTATGTTGCCCTGGAGAGCTTGCAGAGCACTGGGGAAAGGCAGGCAGAGAATTCCCTGCTAGCACCTTCTCTGTGCCTGGGAAGCACAAGTGTTCACATTGCTTCGCAGAATCGCGTTTGTGCAGAAAACAATAACACTTGTTCAGAAGGAAAGAAAGCACAGAGCCCCACATTTTATGTTGCCCTGGAGAGCTTGCAGAGCACTGGGGAAAGGCAGGCAGAGAATTCCCTGCTAGCACCTTCTCTGTGCCTGGGAAGCACAAGTGTTCACATTGCTTCGCAGAATCGCGTTTGTGCAGAAAACACTAACACTTGTTCAGAAGGAAAGAAAGCACAGAGCCCCAGATTTTATGTTGCCCTGGAGAGCTTGCAGAGCACTGGGGAAAGGCAGGCAGCGAATTCCCTGCTAGCACCTTCTCTGTGCCTGGGAAGCACAAGTGTTCACATTGCTTCGCAGAATCGCGTTTGTGCTGAAAACAATAACACTTGTTCAGAAGGAAAGAAAGCACAGAGCCCCACATTTTATGTTGCCCTGGAGAGCTTGCAGAGCACTGGGGAAAGGCAGGCAGAGAATTCCCTGCTAGCACCTTCTCTGTGCCTGGGAAGGAGAAGTGTTCACATTGCTTCTCAGAATCGCGTTTGTGCAGAAAACACTAACACTTGTTCAGAAGGAAAGAAAGCACAGAGCCCCACATTTTATGTTGCCCTGGAGAGCTTGCAGAGCACTGGGGAAAGGCAGGCAGAGAATTCCCTGCTAGCACCTTCTCTGTGCCTGGGAAGCACAAGTGTTCACATTGCTTCGCAGAATCGCGTTTGTGCAGAAAACACTAACACTTGTTGAGAAGGAAAGAAAGCACAGAGCCCCAGATTTTATGTTGCCCTGGAGAGCTTGCAGAGCACTGGGGAAAGGCAGGCAGAGAATTCCCTGCTAGCACCTTCTCTGTGCCTGGGAAGCAAAAGTGTTCACATTGCTTCGCAGAATCGCGTTTGTGCAGAAAACACTAACACTTGTTCAGAAGGAAAGAAAGCACAGAGCCCCAGATTTTATGTTGCCCTGGAGAGCTTGCAGAGCACTGGGGAAAGGCAGGCAGAGAATTCCCTGCTAGCACCTTCTCTGTGCCTGGGAAGCACAAGTGTTCCCATTGCTTCGCAGAATCGCGTTTGTGCAGAAAACACTAACACTTGTTCAGAAGGAAAGAAAGCACAGAGCCCCAGATTTTATGTTGCCCTGGAGAGCTTGCAGAGCACTGGGGAAAGGCAGGCAGAGAATTCCCTGCTAGCACCTTCTCTGTGCCTGGGAAGCACAAGTGTTCCCATTGCTTCGCAGAATCGCGTTTGTGCAGAAAACACTAACACTTGTTCAGAAGGAAAGAAAGCACAGAGCCCCAGATTTTATGTTGCCCTGGAGAGCTTGCAGAGCACTGGGGAAAGGCAGGCAGAGAATTCCCTGCTAGCACCTTCTCTGTGCCTGGGAAGCACAAGTGTTCACATTGCTTCG
The DNA here is from genome assembly GCA_030819815.1 of Strix occidentalis. NCBI lineage: Eukaryota > Metazoa > Chordata > Aves > Strigiformes > Strigidae > Strix > Strix occidentalis. The sequence continues at coordinate 41,153 of JASWHU010000357.1, read as the reverse complement.
CAGAATCGCGTTTGTGCAGAAAACAATAACACTTGTTCAGAAGGAAAGAAAGCACAGAGCCCCAGATTTTATGTTGCCCTGGAGAGCTTGCAGAGCACTGGGGAAAGGCAGGCAGAGAATTCCCTGCTAGCACCTTCTCTGTGCCTGGGAAGCACAAGTGTTCACATTGCTTCGCAGAATCGCGTTTGTGCAGAAAACACTAACACTTGTTCAGAAGGAAAGAAAGCACAGAGCCCCACATTTTCTGTTGCCCTGGAGAGCTTGCAGAGCACTGGGGAAAGGCAGGCAGAGAATTCCCTGCTAGCACCTTCTCTGTGCCTGGGAAGGAGAAGTGTTCACATTGCTTCGCAGAATCGCGTTTGTGCAGAAAACACTAACACTTGTTCAGAAGGAAAGAAAGCACAGAGCCCCAGATTTTATGTTGCCCTGGAGAGCTTGCAGAGCACTGGGGAAAGGCAGGCAGAGAATTCCCTGCTAGCACCTTCTCTGTGCCTGGGAAGCACAAGTGTTCACATTGCTTCGCAGAATCGCGTTTGTGCAGAAAACACTAACACTTGTTCAGAAGGAAAGAAAGCACAGAGCCCCAGATTTTATGTTGCCCTGGAGAGCTTGCAGAGCACTGGGGAAAGGCAGGCAGCGAATTCCCTGCTAGCACCTTCTCTGTGCCTGGGAAGCACAAGTGTTCACATTGCTTCGCAGAATCGCGTTTGTGCAGAAAACAATAACACTTGTTCAGAAGGAAAGAAAGCACAGAGCCCCACATTTTATGTTGCCCTGGAGAGCTTGCAGAGCACTGGGGAAAGGCAGGCAGAGAATTCCCTGCTAGCACCTTCTCTGTGCCTGGGAAGGAGAAGTGTTCACATTGCTTCGCAGAATCGCGTTTGTGCAGAAAACACTAACACTTGTTCAGAAGGAAAGAAAGCACAGAGCCCCAGATTTTATGTTGCCCTGGAGAGCTTGCAGAGCACTGGGGAAAGGCAGGCAGAGAATTCCCTGCTAGCACCTTCTCTGTGCCTGGGAAGCACAAGTGTTCACATTGCTTCGCAGAATCGCGTTTGTGCAGAAAACACTAACACTTGTTCAGAAGGAAAGAAAGCACAGAGCCCCAGATTTTATGTTGCCCTGGAGAGCTTGCAGAGCACTGGGGAAAGGCAGGCAGAGAATTCCCTGCTAGCACCTTCTCTGTGCCTGGGAAGCACAAGTGTTCACATTGCTTCGCAGAATCGCGTTTGTGCAGAAAACACTAACACTTGTTCAGAAGGAAAGAAAGCACAGAGCCCCAGATTTTATGTTGCCCTGGAGAGCTTGCAGAGCACTGGGGAAAGGCAGGCAGAGAATTCCCTGCTAGCACCTTCTCTGTGCCTGGGAAGGAGAAGTGTTCACATTGCTTCGCAGAATCGCGTTTGTGCAGAAAACACTAACACTTGTTCAGAAGGAAAGAAAGCACAGAGCCCCAGATTTTATGTTGCCCTGGAGAGCTTGCAGAGCACTGGGGAAAGGCAGGCAGAGAATTCCCTGCTAGCACCTTCTCTGTGCCTGGGAAGCAAAAGTGTTCACATTGCTTCGCAGAATCGCTTTTGTGCAGAAAACACTAACACTTGTTCAGAAGGAAAGAAAGCACAGAGCCCCAGATTTTATGTTGCCCTGGAGAGCTTGCAGAGCACTGGGGAAAGGCAGGCAGAGAATTCCCTGCTAGCACCTTCTCTGTGCCTGGGAAGCAAAAGTGTTCACATTGCTTCGCAGAATCGCGTTTGTGCAGAAAACACTAACACTTGTTCAGAAGGAAAGAAAGCACAGAGCCCCAGATTTTATGTTGCCCTGGAGAGCTTGCAGAGCACTGGGGAAAGGCAGGCAGAGAATTCCCTGCTAGCACCTTCTCTGTGCCTGGGAAGCACAAGTGTTCCCATTGCTTCGCAGAATCGCGTTTGTGCAGAAAACACTAACACTTGTTCAGAAGGAAAGAAAGCACAGAGCCCCAGATTTTATGTTGCCCTGGAGAGCTTGCAGAGCACTGGGGAAAGGCAGGCAGAGAATTCCCTGCTAGCACCTTCTCTGTGCCTGGGAAGCACAAGTGTTCCCATTGCTTCGCAGAATCGCGTTTGTGCCGAAAACACTAACACTTGTTCAGAAGGAAAGAAAGCACAGAGCCCCAGATTTTATGTTGCCCTGGAGAGCTTGCAGAGCACTGGGGAAAGGCAGACAGAGAATTCCCTGCTAGCACCTTCTCTGTGCCTGGGAAGCACAAGTGTTCACATTGCTTCGCAGAATCACGTTTGTGCAGAAAACACTAACACTTGTTCAGAAGGAAAGAAAGCACAGAGCCCCAGATTTTATGTTGCCCTGGAGAGCTTGCAGAGCACTGGGGAAAGGCAGGCAGAGAATTCCCTGCTAGCACCTTCTCTGTGCCTGGGAAGCACAAGTGTTCACATTGCTTCGCAGAATCGCGTTTGTGCAGAAAACACTAACACTTGTTCAGAAGGAAAGAAAGCACAGAGCCCCAGATTTTATGTTGCCCTGGAGAGCTTGCAGAGCACTGGGGAAAGGCAGGCAGAGAATTCCCTGCTAGCACCTTCTCTGTGCCTGGGAAGCACAAGTGTTCCCATTGCTTCGCAGAATCGCGTTTGTGCAGAAAACAATAACACTTGTTCAGAAGGAAAGAAAGCACAGAGCCCCACATTTTATGTTGCCCTGGAGAGCTTGCAGAGCACTGGGGAAAGGCAGGCAGAGAATTCCCTGCTAGCACCTTCTCTGTGCCTGGGAAGCACAAGTGTTCACATTGCTTCGCAGAATCGCGTTTGTGCAGAAAACACTAACACTTGTTCAGAAGGAAAGAAAGCACAGAGCCCCAGATTTTATGTTGCCCTGGAGAGCTTGCAGAGCACTGGGGAAAGGCAGGCAGAGAATTCCCTGCTAGCACCTTCTCTGTGCCTGGGAAGGAGAAGTGTTCACATTGCTTCGCAGAATCGCGTTTGTGCAGAAAACACTAACACTTGTTCAGAAGGAAAGAAAGCACAGAGCCCCAGATTTTATGTTGCCCTGGAGAGCTTGCAGAGCACTGGGGAAAGGCAGGCAGAGAATTCCCTGCTAGCACCTTCTCTGTGCCTGGGAAGCACAAGTGTTCACATTGCTTCGCAGAATCGCGTTTGTGCAGAAAACACTAACACTTGTTCAGAAGGAAAGAAAGCACAGAGCCCCAGATTTTATGTTGCCCTGGAGAGCTTGCAGAGCACTGGGGAAAGGCAGGCAGAGAATTCCCTGCTAGCACCTTCTCTGTGCCTGGGAAGGAGAAGTGTTCACATTGCTTCGCAGAATCGCGTTTGTGCAGAAAACACTAACACTTGTTCAGAAGGAAAGAAAGCACAGAGCCCCAGATTTTATGTTGCCCTGGAGAGCTTGCAGAGCACTGGGGAAAGGCAGGCAGAGAATTCCCTGCTAGCACCTTCTCTGTGCCTGGGAAGCAAAAGTGTTCACATTGCTTCGCAGAATCGCGTTTGTGCAGAAAACACTAACACTTGTTCAGAAGGAAAGAAAGCACAGAGCCCCACATTTTCTGTTGCCCTGGAGAGCTTGCAGAGCACTGGGGAAAGGCAGGCAGAGAATTCCCTGCTAGCACCTTCTCTGTGCCTGGGAAGCACAAGTGTTCCCATTGCTTCGCAGAATCGCGTTTGTGCAGAAAACACTAACACTTGTTCAGAAGGAAAGAAAGCACAGAGCCCCAGATTTTATGTTGCCCTGGAGAGCTTGCAGAGCACTGGGGAAAGGCAGGCAGAGAATTCCCTGCTAGCACCTTCTCTGTGCCTGGGAAGCACAAGTGTTCCCATTGCTTCGCAGAATCGCGTTTGTGCAGAAAACACTAACACTTGTTCAGAAGGAAAGAAAGCACAGAGCCCCAGATTTTATGTTGCCCTGGAGAGCTTGCAGAGCACTGGGGAAAGGCAGGCAGAGAATTCCCTGCTAGCACCTTCTCTGTGCCTGGGAAGCACAAGTGTTCACATTGCTTCGCAGAATCGCGTTTGTGCAGAAAACACTAACACTTGTTCAGAAGGAAAGAAAGCACAGAGCCCCAGATTTTCTGTTGCCCTGGAGAGCTTGCAGAGCACTGGGGAAAGGCAGGCAGAGAATTCCCTGCTAGCACCTTCTCTGTGCCTGGGAAGGAGAAGTGTTCACATTGCTTCGCAGAATCGCGTTTGTGCAGAAAACACTAACACTTGTTCAGAAGGAAAGAAAGCACAGAGCCCCAGATTTTATGTTGCCCTGGAGAGCTTGCAGAGCACTGGGGAAAGGCAGGCAGAGAATTCCCTGCTAGCACCTTCTCTGTGCCTGGGAAGCACAAGTGTTCCCATTGCTTCGCAGAATCGCGTTTGTGCAGAAAACACTAACACTTGTTCAGAAGGAAAGAAAGCACAGAGCCCCAGATTTTATGTTGCCCTGGAGAGCTTGCAGAGCACTGGGGAAAGGCAGGCAGAGAATTCCCTGCTAGCACCTTCTCTGTGCCTGGGAAGCAAAAGTGTTCACATTGCTTCGCAGAATCGCGTTTGTGCAGAAAACACTAACACTTGTTCAGAAGGAAAGAAAGCACAGAGCCCCAGATTTTATGTTGCCCTGGAGAGCTTGCAGAGCACTGGGGAAAGGCAGGCAGAGAATTCCCTGCTAGCACCTTCTCTGTGCCTGGGAAGCACAAGTGTTCCCATTGCTTCGCAGAATCGCGTTTGTGCAGAAAACACTAACACTTGTTCAGAAGGAAAGAAAGCACAGAGCCCCAGATTTTATGTTGCCCTGGAGAGCTTGCAGAGCACTGGGGAAAGGCAGGCAGAGAATTCCCTGCTAGCACCTTCTCTGTGCCTGGGAAGCACAAGTGTTCACATTGCTTCGCAGAATCGCGTTTGTGCAGAAAACACTAACACTTGTTCAGAAGGAAAGAAAGCACAGAGCCCCAGATTTTATGTTGCCCTGGAGAGCTTGCAGAGCACTGGGGAAAGGCAGGCAGAGAATTCCCTGCTAGCACCTTCTCTGTGCCTGGGAAGCACAAGTGTTCACATTGCTTCGCAGAATCGCGTTTGTGCAGAAAACACTAACACTTGTTCAGAAGGAAAGAAAGCACAGAGCCCCACATTTTCTGTTGCCCTGGAGAGCTTGCAGAGCACTGGGGAAAGGCAGGCAGAGAATTCCCTGCTAGCACCTTCTCTGTGCCTGGGAAGCAAAAGTGTTCACATTGCTTCGCAGAATCGCGTTTGTGCAGAAAACACTAACACTTGTTCAGAAGGAAAGAAAGCACAGAGCCCCAGATTTTATGTTGCCCTGGAGAGCTTGCAGAGCACTGGGGAAAGGCAGGCAGCGAATTCCCTGCTAGCACCTTCTCTGTGCCTGGGAAGCACAAGTGTTCACATTGCTTCGCAGAATCGCGTTTGTGCAGAAAACAATAACACTTGTTCAGAAGGAAAGAAAGCACAGAGCCCCACATTTTATGTTGCCCTGGAGAGCTTGCAGAGCACTGGGGAAAGGCAGGCAGAGAATTCCCTGCTAGCACCTTCTCTGTGCCTGGGAAGGAGAAGTGTTCACATTGCTTCTCAGAATCGCGTTTGTGCAGAAAACACTAACACTTGTTCAGAAGGAAAGAAAGCACAGAGCCCCAGATTTTATGTTGCCCTGGAGAGCTTGCAGAGCACTGGGGAAAGGCAGGCAGAGAATTCCCTGCTAGCACCTTCTCTGTGCCTGGGAAGGAGAAGTGTTCACATTGCTTCTCAGAATCGCGTTTGTGCAGAAAACACTAACACTTGTTCAGAAGGAAAGAAAGCACAGAGCCCCAGATTTTATGTTGCCCTGGAGAGCTTGCAGAGCACTGGGGAAAGGCAGGCAGAGAATTCCCTGCTAGCACCTTCTCTGTGCCTGGGAAGCAAAAGTGTTCACATTGCTTCGCAGAATCGCGTTTGTGCAGAAAACACTAACACTTGTTCAGAAGGAAAGAAAGCACAGAGCCCCAGATTTTATGTTGCCCTGGAGAGCTTGCAGAGCACTGGGGAAAGGCAGGCAGAGAATTCCCTGCTAGCACCTTCTCTGTGCCTGGGAAGCACAAGTGTTCCCATTGCTTCGCAGAATCGCGTTTGTGCAGAAAACACTAACACTTGTTCAGAAGGAAAGAAAGCACAGAGCCCCAGATTTTATGTTGCCCTGGAGAGCTTGCAGAGCACTGGGGAAAGGCAGGCAGAGAATTCCCTGCTAGCACCTTCTCTGTGCCTGGGAAGCACAAGTGTTCCCATTGCTTCGCAGAATCGCGTTTGTGCAGAAAACACTAACACTTGTTCAGAAGGAAAGAAAGCACAGAGCCCCACATTTTATGTTGCCCTGGAGAGCTTGCAGAGCACTGGGGAAAGGCAGGCAGAGAATTCCCTGCTAGCACCTTCTCTGTGCCTGGGAAGCACAAGTGTTCACATTGCTTCGCAGAATCGCGTTTGTGCAGAAAACAATAACACTTGTTCAGAAGGAAAGAAAGCACAGAGCCCCAGATTTTATGTTGCCCTGGAGAGCTTGCAGAGCACTGGGGAAAGGCAGGCAGAGAATTCCCTGCTAGCACCTTCTCTGTGCCTGGGAAGCACAAGTGTTCACATTGCTTCGCAGAATCGCGTTTGTGCAGAAAACACTAACACTTGTTCAGAAGGAAAGAAAGCACAGAGCCCCACATTTTCTGTTGCCCTGGAGAGCTTGCAGAGCACTGGGGAAAGGCAGGCAGAGAATTCCCTGCTAGCACCTTCTCTGTGCCTGGGAAGGAGAAGTGTTCACATTGCTTCGCAGAATCGCGTTTGTGCAGAAAACACTAACACTTGTTCAGAAGGAAAGAAAGCACAGAGCCCCAGATTTTATGTTGCCCTGGAGAGCTTGCAGAGCACTGGGGAAAGGCAGGCAGAGAATTCCCTGCTAGCACCTTGTCTGTGCCTGGGAAGCACAAGTGTTCACATTGCTTCGCAGAATCGCGTTTGTGCAGAAAACACTAACACTTGTTCAGAAGGAAAGAAAGCACAGAGCCCCAGATTTTATGTTGCCCTGGAGAGCTTGCAGAGCACTGGGGAAAGGCAGGCAGCGAATTCCCTGCTAGCACCTTCTCTGTGCCTGGGAAGGAGAAGTGTTCACATTGCTTCTCAGAATCGCGTTTGTGCAGAAAACACTAACACTTGTTCAGAAGGAAAGAAAGCACAGAGCCCCACATTTTATGTTGCCCTGGAGAGCTTGCAGAGCACTGGGGAAAGGCAGGCAGAGAATTCCCTGCTAGCACCTTCTCTGTGCCTGGGAAGCAAAAGTGTTCACATTGCTTCGCAGAATCGCTTTTGTGCAGAAAACACTAACACTTGTTCAGAAGGAAAGAAAGCACAGAGCCCCAGATTTTATGTTGCCCTGGAGAGCTTGCAGAGCACTGGGGAAAGGCAGGCAGAGAATTCCCTGCTAGCACCTTCTCTGTGCCTGGGAAGCAAAAGTGTTCCCATTGCTTCGCAGAATCGCGTTTGTGCAGAAAACACTAACACTTGTTCAGAAGGAAAGAAAGCACAGAGCCCCAGATTTTATGTTGCCCTGGAGAGCTTGCAGAGCACTGGGGAAAGGCAGGCAGAGAATTCCCTGCTAGCACCTTCTCTGTGCCTGGGAAGCACAAGTGTTCCCATTGCTTCGCAGAATCGCGTTTGTGCAGAAAACACTAACACTTGTTCAGAAGGAAAGAAAGCACAGAGCCCCAGATTTTATGTTGCCCTGGAGAGCTTGCAGAGCACTGGGGAAAGGCAGGCAGAGAATTCCCTGCTAGCACCTTCTCTGTGCCTGGGAAGCACAAGTGTTCCCATTGCTTCGCAGAATCGCGTTTGTGCCGAAAACACTAACACTTGTTCAGAAGGAAAGAAAGCACAGAGCCCCAGATTTTATGTTGCCCTGGAGAGCTTGCAGAGCACTGGGGAAAGGCAGGCAGAGAATTCCCTGCTAGCACCTTCTCTGTGCCTGGGAAGCACAAGTGTTCACATTGCTTCGCAGAATCACGTTTGTGCAGAAAACACTAACACTTGTTCAGAAGGAAAGAAAGCACAGAGCCCCAGATTTTATGTTGCCCTGGAGAGCTTGCAGAGCACTGGGGAAAGGCAGGCAGAGAATTCCCTGCTAGCACCTTCTCTGTGCCTGGGAAGCACAAGTGTTCACATTGCTTCGCAGAATCGCGTTTGTGCAGAAAACACTAACACTTGTTCAGAAGGAAAGAAAGCACAGAGCCCCAGATTTTATGTTGCCCTGGAGAGCTTGCAGAGCACTGGGGAAAGGCAGGCAGAGAATTCCCTGCTAGCACCTTCTCTGTGCCTGGGAAGGAGAAGGGTTCACATTGCTTCGCAGAATCGCTTTTGTGCAGAAAACACTAACACTTGTTCAGAAGGAAACAAAGCACAGAGCCCCAGATTTTATGTTGCCCTGGAGAGCTTGCAGAGCACTGGGGAAAGGCAGGCAGAGAATTCCCTGCTAGCACCTTCTCTGTGCCTGGGAAGCACAAGTGTTCCCATTGCTTCGCAGAATCGCGTTTGTGCAGAAAACACTAACACTTGTTCAGAAGGAAAGAAAGCACAGAGCCCCACATTTTCTGTTGCCCTGGAGAGCTTGCAGAGCACTGGGGAAAGGCAGGCAGAGAATTCCCTGCTAGCACCTTCTCTGTGCCTGGGAAGGAGAAGTGTTCACATTGCTTCGCAGAATCGCGTTTGTGCAGAAAACACTAACACTTGTTCAGAAGGAAAGAAAGCACAGAGCCCCAGATTTTATGTTGCCCTGGAGAGCTTGCAGAGCACTGGGGAAAGGCAGGCAGAGAATTCCCTGCTAGCACCTTCTCTGTGCCTGGGAAGCACAAGTGTTCACATTGCTTCGCAGAATCGCGTTTGTGCAGAAAACACTAACACTTGTTCAGAAGGAAAGAAAGCACAGAGCCCCACATTTTATGTTGCCCTGGAGAGCTTGCAGAGCACTGGGGAAAGGCAGGCAGAGAATTCCCTGCTAGCACCTTCTCTGTGCCTGGGAAGCACAAGTGTTCACATTGCTTCGCAGAATCGCGTTTGTGCAGAAAACAATAACACTTGTTCAGAAGGAAAGAAAGCACAGAGCCCCACATTTTATGTTGCCCTGGAGAGCTTGCAGAGCACTGGGGAAAGGCAGGCAGAGAATTCCCTGCTAGCACCTTCTCTGTGCCTGGGAAGCAAAAGTGTTCACATTGCTTCGCAGAATCGCGTTTGTGCAGAAAACACTAACACTTGTTCAGAAGGAAAGAAAGCACAGAGCCCCAGATTTTATGTTGCCCTGGAGAGCTTGCAGAGCACTGGGGAAAGGCAGGCAGAGAATTCCCTGCTAGCACCTTCTCTGTGCCTGGGAAGCACAAGTGTTCACATTGCTTCGCAGAATCGCGTTTGTGCAGAAAACACTAACACTTGTTCAGAAGGAAAGAAAGCACAGAGCCCCAGATTTTATGTTGCCCTGGAGAGCTTGCAGAGCACTGGGGAAAGGCAGGCAGAGAATTTCCTGCTAGCACCTTCTCTGTGCCTGGGAAGCACAAGTGTTCACATTGCTTCGCAGAATCGCGTTTGTGCAGAAAACACTAACACTTGTTCAGAAGGAAAGAAAGCACAGAGCCCCACATTTTCTGTTGCCCTGGAGAGCTTGCAGAGCACTGGGGAAAGGCAGGCAGAGAATTCCCTGCTAGCACCTTCTCTGTGCCTGGGAAGGAGAAGTGTTCACATTGCTTCGCAGAATCGCGTTTGTGCAGAAAACACTAACACTTGTTCAGAAGGAAAGAAAGCACAGAGCCCCAGATTTTATGTTGCCCTGGAGAGCTTGCAGAGCACTGGGGAAAGGCAGGCAGAGAATTCCCTGCTAGCACCTTCTCTGTGCCTGGGAAGCAAAAGTGTTCACATTGCTTCGCAGAATCGCTTTTGTGCAGAAAACACTAACACTTGTTCAGAAGGAAAGAAAGCACAGAGCCCCAGATTTTATGTTGCCCTGGAGAGCTTGCAGAGCACTGGGGAAAGGCAGGCAGAGAATTCCCTGCTAGCACCTTCTCTGTGCCTGGGAAGCACAAGTGTTCCCATTGCTTCGCAGAATCGCGTTTGTGCAGAAAACACTAACACTTGTTCAGAAGGAAAGAAAGCACAGAGCCCCACATTTTATGTTGCCCTGGAGAGCTTGCAGAGCACTGGGGAAAGGCAGGCAGAGAATTCCCTGCTAGCACCTTCTCTGTGCCTGGGAAGGAGAAGTGTTCACATTGCTTCGCAGAATCGCGTTTGTGCAGAAAACACTAACACTTGTTCAGAAGGAAAGAAAGCACAGAGCCCCACATTTTCTGTTGCCCTGGAGAGCTTGCAGAGCACTGGGGAAAGGCAGGCAGAGAATTCCCTGCTAGCACCTTCTCTGTGCCTGGGAAGCACAAGTGTTCACATTGCTTCGCAGAATCGCGTTTGTGCAGAAAACACTAACACTTGTTCAGAAGGAAAGAAAGCACAGAGCCCCAGATTTTATGTTGCCCTGGAGAGCTTGCAGAGCACTGGGGAAAGGCAGGCAGAGAATTCCCTGCTAGCACCTTCTCTGTGCCTGGGAAGCACAAGTGTTCCCATTGCTTCGCAGAATCGCGTTTGTGCAGAAAACACTAACACTTGTTCAGAAGGAAAGAAAGCACAGAGCCCCACATTTTATGTTGCCCTGGAGAGCTTGCAGAGCACTGGGGAAAGGCAGGCAGAGAATTCCCTGCTAGCACCTTCTCTGTGCCTGGGAAGCACAAGTGTTCCCATTGCTTCGCAGAATCGCGTTTGTGCAGAAAACACTAACACTTGTTCAGAAGGAAAGAAAGCACAGAGCCCCAGATTTTATGTTGCCCTGGAGAGCTTGCAGAGCACTGGGGAAAGGCAGGCAGAGAATTCCCTGCTAGCACCTTCTCTGTGCCTGGGAAGGAGAAGTGTTCACATTGCTTCTCAGAATCGCGTTTGTGCCGAAAACACTAACACTTGTTCAGAAGGAAAGAAAGCACAGAGCCCCAGATTTTATGTTGCCCTGGAGAGCTTGCAGAGCACTGGGGAAAGGCAGGCAGAGAATTCCCTGCTAGCACCTTCTCTGTGCCTGGGAAGCACAAGTGTTCCCATTGCTTCGCAGAATCGCGTTTGTGCAGAAAACACTAACACTTGTTCAGAAGGAAAGAAAGCACAGAGCCCCAGATTTTATGTTGCCCTGGAGAGCTTGCAGAGCACTGGGGAAAGGCAGGCAGAGAATTCCCTGCTAGCACCTTCTCTGTGCCTGGGAAGCACAAGTGTTCACATTGCTTTGCAGAATCGCGTTTGTGCAGAAAACACTAACACTTGTTCAGAAGGAAAGAAAGCACAGAGCCCCAGATTTTATGTTGCCCTGGAGAGCTTGCAGAGCACTGGGGAAAGGCAGGCAGAGAATTCCCTGCTAGCACCTTCTCTGTGCCTGGGAAGCACAAGTGTTCCCATTGCTTCGCAGAATCGCGTTTGTGCAGAAAACACTAACACTTTTTCAGAAAGAAAGAAAGCACAGAGCCCCAGATTTTATGTTGCCCTGGAGAGCTTGCAGAGCACTGGGGAAAGGCAGGCAGAGAATTCCCTGCTAGCACCTTCTCTGTGCCTGGGAAGGAGAAGTGTTCACGTTGCTTCGCAGAATCGCGTTTGTGCAGAAAACACTAACACTTGTTCAGAAGGAAAGAAAGCACAGAGCCCCAGATTTTATGTTGCCCTGGAGAGCTTGCAGAGCACTGGGGAAAGGCAGGCAGAGAATTCCCTGCTAGCACCTTCTCTGTGCCTGGGAAGGAGAAGTGTTCACATTGCTTCGCAGAAGCGCGTTTGTGCAGAAAACACTAACACTTGTTCAGAAGGAAAGAAAGCACAGAGCCCCACATTTTATGTTGCCCTGGAGAGCTTGCAGAGCACTGGGGAAAGGCAGGCAGACAATTCCCTGCTAGCGCCTTCTCTGTGCCTGGGAAGCACAAGTGTTCACATTGCTTCGCAGAATCGCGTTTGTGCAGAAAACACTAACACTTGTTCAGAAGGAAAGAAAGCACAGAGCCCCAGATTTTATGTTGCCCTGGAGAGCTTGCAGAGCACTGGGGAAAGGCAGGCAGAGAATTCCCTGCTAGCACCTTCTCTGTGCCTGGGAAGCACAAGTGTTCCCATTGCTTCTCAGAATCGCGTTTGTGCAGAAAACACTAACACTTGTTCAGAAGGAAAGAAAGCACAGAGCCCCAGATTTTATGTTGCCCTGGAGAGCTTGCAGAGCACTGGGGAAATGCAGGCAGAGAATTCCCTGCTAGCACCTTCTCTGTGCCTGGGAAGCACAAGTGTTCACATTGCTTCGCAGAATCGCGTTTGTGCAAAAAACACTAACACTTGTTCAGAAGGAAAGAAAGCACAGAGCCCCAGATTTTATGTTGCCCTGGAGAGCTTGCAGAGCACTGGGGAAAGGCAGGCAGAGAATTCCCTGCTAGCACCTTCTCTGTGCCTGGGAAGCACAAGTGTTCCCATTGCTTCGCAGAATCGCGTTTGTGCAGAAAACACTAACACTTGTTCAGAAGGAAAGAAAGCACAGAGCCCCAGATTTTATGTTGCCCTGGAGAGCTTGCAGAGCACTGGGGAAAGGCAGGCAGAGAATTCCCTGCTAGCACCTTCTCTGTGCCTGGGAAGCACAAGTGTTCCCATTGCTTCGCAGAATCGCGTTTGTGCAGAAAACACTAACACTTGTTCAGAAGGAAAGAAAGCACAGAGCCCCAGATTTTATGTTGCCCTGGAGAGCTTGCAGAGCACTGGGGAAAGGCAGGCAGAGAATTCCCTGCTAGCACCTTCTCTGTGCCTGGGAAGCACAAGTGTTCACATTGCTTCGCAGAATCGCGTTTGTGCAGAAAACAATAACACTTGTTCAGAAGGAAAGAAAGCACAGAGCCCCACATTTTATGTTGCCCTGGAGAGCTTGCAGAGCACTGGGGAAAGGCAGGCAGAGAATTCCCTGCTAGCACCTTCTCTGTGCCTGGGAAGCACAAGTGTTCACATTGCTTCGCAGAATCGCGTTTGTGCAGAAAACACTAACACTTGTTCAGAAGGAAAGAAAGCACAGAGCCCCACATTTTCTGTTGCCCTGGAGAGCTTGCAGAGCACTGGGGAAAGGCAGGCAGAGAATTCCCTGCTAGCACCTTCTCTGTGCCTGGGAAGGAGAAGTGTTCACATTGCTTCGCAGAATCGCGTTTGTGCAGAAAACACTAACACTTGTTCAGAAGGAAAGAAAGCACAGAGCCCCAGATTTTATGTTGCCCTGGAGAGCTTGCAGAGCACTGGGGAAAGGCAGGCAGAGAATTCCCTGCTAGCACCTTGTCTGTGCCTGGGAAGCACAAGTGTTCACATTGCTTCGCAGAATCGCGTTTGTGCAGAAAACACTAACACTTGTTCAGAAGGAAAGAAAGCACAGAGCCCCAGATTTTATGTTGCCCTGGAGAGCTTGCAGAGCACTGGGGAAAGGCAGGCAGCGAATTCCCTGCTAGCACCTTCTCTGTGCCTGGGAAGCACAAGTGTTCACATTGCTTCGCAGAATCGCGTTTGTGCAGAAAACAATAACACTTGTTCAGAAGGAAAGAAAGCACAGAGCCCCACATTTTATGTTGCCCTGGAGAGCTTGCAGAGCACTGGGGAAAGGCAGGCAGAGAATTCCCTGCTAGCACCTTCTCTGTGCCTGGGAAGGAGAAGTGTTCACATTGCTTCTCAGAATCGCGTTTGTGCAGAAAACACTAACACTTGTTCAGAAGGAAAGAAAGCACAGAGCCCCACATTTTATGTTGCCCTGGAGAGCTTGCAGAGCACTGGGGAAAGGCAGGCAGAGAATTCCCTGCTAGCACCTTCTCTGTGCCTGGGAAGCAAAAGTGTTCACATTGCTTCGCAGAATCGCTTTTGTGCAGAAAACACTAACACTTGTTCAGAAGGAAAGAAAGCACAGAGCCCCAGATTTTATGTTGCCCTGGAGAGCTTGCAGAGCACTGGGGAAAGGCAGGCAGAGAATTCCCTGCTAGCACCTTCTCTGTGCCTGGGAAGCAAAAGTGTTCCCATTGCTTCGCAGAATCGCGTTTGTGCAGAAAACACTAACACTTGTTCAGAAGGAAAGAAAGCACAGAGCCCCAGATTTTATGTTGCCCTGGAGAGCTTGCAGAGCACTGGGGAAAGGCAGGCAGAGAATTCCCTGCTAGCACCTTCTCTGTGCCTGGGAAGCACAAGTGTTCCCATTGCTTCGCAGAATCGCGTTTGTGCAGAAAACACTAACACTTGTTCAGAAGGAAAGAAAGCACAGAGCCCCAGATTTTATGTTGCCCTGGAGAGCTTGCAGAGCACTGGGGAAAGGCAGGCAGAGAATTCCCTGCTAGCACCTTCTCTGTGCCTGGGAAGCACAAGTGTTCCCATTGCTTCGCAGAATCGCGTTTGTGCCGAAAACACTAACACTTGTTCAGAAGGAAAGAAAGCACAGAGCCCCAGATTTTATGTTGCCCTGGAGAGCTTGCAGAGCACTGGGGAAAGGCAGGCAGAGAATTCCCTGCTAGCACCTTCTCTGTGCCTGGGAAGCACAAGTGTTCACATTGCTTCGCAGAATCACGTTTGTGCAGAAAACACTAACACTTGTTCAGAAGGAAAGAAAGCACAGAGCCCCAGATTTTATGTTGCCCTGGAGAGCTTGCAGAGCACTGGGGAAAGGCAGGCAGAGAATTCCCTGCTAGCACCTTCTCTGTGCCTGGGAAGCACAAGTGTTCACATTGCTTCGCAGAATCGCGTTTGTGCAGAAAACACTAACACTTGTTCAGAAGGAAAGAAAGCACAGAGCCCCAGATTTTATGTTGCCCTGGAGAGCTTGCAGAGCACTGGGGAAAGGCAGGCAGAGAATTCCCTGCTAGCACCTTCTCTGTGCCTGGGAAGGAGAAGGGTTCACATTGCTTCGCAGAATCGCTTTTGTGCAGAAAACACTAACACTTGTTCAGAAGGAAACAAAGCACAGAGCCCCAGATTTTATGTTGCCCTGGAGAGCTTGCAGAGCACTGGGGAAAGGCAGGCAGAGAATTCCCTGCTAGCACCTTCTCTGTGCCTGGGAAGCACAAGTGTTCCCATTGCTTCGCAGAATCGCGTTTGTGCAGAAAACACTAACACTTGTTCAGAAGGAAAGAAAGCACAGAGCCCCACATTTTCTGTTGCCCTGGAGAGCTTGCAGAGCACTGGGGAAAGGCAGGCAGAGAATTCCCTGCTAGCACCTTCTCTGTGCCTGGGAAGGAGAAGTGTTCACATTGCTTCGCAGAATCGCGTTTGTGCAGAAAACACTAACACTTGTTCAGAAGGAAAGAAAGCACAGAGCCCCAGATTTTATGTTGCCCTGGAGAGCTTGCAGAGCACTGGGGAAAGGCAGGCAGAGAATTCCCTGCTAGCACCTTCTCTGTGCCTGGGAAGCACAAGTGTTCACATTGCTTCGCAGAATCGCGTTTGTGCAGAAAACACTAACACTTGTTCAGAAGGAAAGAAAGCACAGAGCCCCACATTTTATGTTGCCCTGGAGAGCTTGCAGAGCACTGGGGAAAGGCAGGCAGAGAATTCCCTGCTAGCACCTTCTCTGTGCCTGGGAAGCACAAGTGTTCACATTGCTTCGCAGAATCGCGTTTGTGCAGAAAACACTAACACTTGTTCAGAAGGAAAGAAAGCACAGAGCCCCAGATTTTATGTTGCCCTGGAGAGCTTGCAGAGCACTGGGGAAAGGCAGGCAGAGAATTCCCTGCTAGCACCTTCTCTGTGCCTGGGAAGCAAAAGTGTTCACATTGCTTCGCAGAATCGCGTTTGTGCAGAAAACACTAACACTTGTTCAGAAGGAAAGAAAGCACAGAGCCCCAGATTTTATGTTGCCCTGGAGAGCTTGCAGAGCACTGGGGAAAGGCAGGCAGAGAATTCCCTGCTAGCACCTTCTCTGTGCCTGGGAAGCACAAGTGTTCCCATTGCTTCGCAGAATCGCGTTTGTGCAGAAAACACTAACACTTGTTCAGAAGGAAAGAAAGCACAGAGCCCCAGATTTTATGTTGCCCTGGAGAGCTTGCAGAGCACTGGGGAAAGGCAGGCAGAGAATTTCCTGCTAGCACCTTCTCTGTGCCTGGGAAGCACAAGTGTTCACATTGCTTCGCAGAATCGCGTTTGTGCAGAAAACACTAACACTTGTTCAGAAGGAAAGAAAGCACAGAGCCCCACATTTTCTGTTGCCCTGGAGAGCTTGCAGAGCACTGGGGAAAGGCAGGCAGAGAATTCCCTGCTAGCACCTTCTCTGTGCCTGGGAAGGAGAAGTGTTCACATTGCTTCGCAGAATCGCGTTTGTGCAGAAAACACTAACACTTGTTCAGAAGGAAAGAAAGCACAGAGCCCCAGATTTTATGTTGCCCTGG
The DNA here is from genome assembly GCA_030819815.1 of Strix occidentalis. NCBI lineage: Eukaryota > Metazoa > Chordata > Aves > Strigiformes > Strigidae > Strix > Strix occidentalis. The sequence continues at coordinate 24,715 of JASWHU010000357.1, read as the reverse complement.
AGAGCTTGCAGAGCACTGGGGAAAGGCAGGCAGAGAATTCCCTGCTAGCACCTTCTCTGTGCCTGGGAAGCAAAAGTGTTCACATTGCTTCGCAGAATCGCTTTTGTGCAGAAAACACTAACACTTGTTCAGAAGGAAAGAAAGCACAGAGCCCCAGATTTTATGTTGCCCTGGAGAGCTTGCAGAGCACTGGGGAAAGGCAGGCAGAGAATTCCCTGCTAGCACCTTCTCTGTGCCTGGGAAGCACAAGTGTTCCCATTGCTTCGCAGAATCGCGTTTGTGCAGAAAACACTAACACTTGTTCAGAAGGAAAGAAAGCACAGAGCCCCACATTTTATGTTGCCCTGGAGAGCTTGCAGAGCACTGGGGAAAGGCAGGCAGAGAATTCCCTGCTAGCACCTTCTCTGTGCCTGGGAAGCACAAGTGTTCACATTGCTTCGCAGAATCGCGTTTGTGCAGAAAACACTAACACTTGTTCAGAAGGAAAGAAAGCACAGAGCCCCACATTTTCTGTTGCCCTGGAGAGCTTGCAGAGCACTGGGGAAAGGCAGGCAGAGAATTCCCTGCTAGCACCTTCTCTGTGCCTGGGAAGCACAAGTGTTCACATTGCTTCGCAGAATCGCGTTTGTGCAGAAAACACTAACACTTGTTCAGAAGGAAAGAAAGCACAGAGCCCCAGATTTTATGTTGCCCTGGAGAGCTTGCAGAGCACTGGGGAAAGGCAGGCAGAGAATTCCCTGCTAGCACCTTCTCTGTGCCTGGGAAGCACAAGTGTTCCCATTGCTTCGCAGAATCGCGTTTGTGCAGAAAACACTAACACTTGTTCAGAAGGAAAGAAAGCACAGAGCCCCACATTTTATGTTGCCCTGGAGAGCTTGCAGAGCACTGGGGAAAGGCAGGCAGAGAATTCCCTGCTAGCACCTTCTCTGTGCCTGGGAAGCACAAGTGTTCCCATTGCTTCGCAGAATCGCGTTTGTGCAGAAAACACTAACACTTGTTCAGAAGGAAAGAAAGCACAGAGCCCCAGATTTTATGTTGCCCTGGAGAGCTTGCAGAGCACTGGGGAAAGGCAGGCAGAGAATTCCCTGCTAGCACCTTCTCTGTGCCTGGGAAGGAGAAGTGTTCACATTGCTTCTCAGAATCGCGTTTGTGCCGAAAACACTAACACTTGTTCAGAAGGAAAGAAAGCACAGAGCCCCAGATTTTATGTTGCCCTGGAGAGCTTGCAGAGCACTGGGGAAAGGCAGGCAGAGAATTCCCTGCTAGCACCTTCTCTGTGCCTGGGAAGCACAAGTGTTCCCATTGCTTCGCAGAATCGCGTTTGTGCAGAAAACACTAACACTTGTTCAGAAGGAAAGAAAGCACAGAGCCCCAGATTTTATGTTGCCCTGGAGAGCTTGCAGAGCACTGGGGAAAGGCAGGCAGAGAATTCCCTGCTAGCACCTTCTCTGTGCCTGGGAAGCACAAGTGTTCACATTGCTTTGCAGAATCGCGTTTGTGCAGAAAACACTAACACTTGTTCAGAAGGAAAGAAAGCACAGAGCCCCAGATTTTATGTTGCCCTGGAGAGCTTGCAGAGCACTGGGGAAAGGCAGGCAGAGAATTCCCTGCTAGCACCTTCTCTGTGCCTGGGAAGCACAAGTGTTCCCATTGCTTCGCAGAATCGCGTTTGTGCAGAAAACACTAACACTTTTTCAGAAAGAAAGAAAGCACAGAGCCCCAGATTTTATGTTGCCCTGGAGAGCTTGCAGAGCACTGGGGAAAGGCAGGCAGAGAATTCCCTGCTAGCACCTTCTCTGTGCCTGGGAAGGAGAAGTGTTCACGTTGCTTCGCAGAATCGCGTTTGTGCAGAAAACACTAACACTTGTTCAGAAGGAAAGAAAGCACAGAGCCCCAGATTTTATGTTGCCCTGGAGAGCTTGCAGAGCACTGGGGAAAGGCAGGCAGAGAATTCCCTGCTAGCACCTTCTCTGTGCCTGGGAAGGAGAAGTGTTCACATTGCTTCGCAGAAGCGCGTTTGTGCAGAAAACACTAACACTTGTTCAGAAGGAAAGAAAGCACAGAGCCCCACATTTTATGTTGCCCTGGAGAGCTTGCAGAGCACTGGGGAAAGGCAGGCAGACAATTCCCTGCTAGCGCCTTCTCTGTGCCTGGGAAGCACAAGTGTTCACATTGCTTCGCAGAATCGCGTTTGTGCAGAAAACACTAACACTTGTTCAGAAGGAAAGAAAGCACAGAGCCCCAGATTTTATGTTGCCCTGGAGAGCTTGCAGAGCACTGGGGAAAGGCAGGCAGAGAATTCCCTGCTAGCACCTTCTCTGTGCCTGGGAAGCACAAGTGTTCCCATTGCTTCGCAGAATCGCGTTTGTGCAGAAAACACTAACACTTGTTCAGAAGGAAAGAAAGCACAGAGCCCCAGATTTTATGTTGCCCTGGAGAGCTTGCAGAGCACTGGGGAAATGCAGGCAGAGAATTCCCTGCTAGCACCTTCTCTGTGCCTGGGAAGCACAAGTGTTCACATTGCTTCGCAGAATCGCGTTTGTGCAAAAAACACTAACACTTGTTCAGAAGGAAAGAAAGCACAGAGCCCCAGATTTTATGTTGCCCTGGAGAGCTTGCAGAGCACTGGGGAAAGGCAGGCAGAGAATTCCCTGCTAGCACCTTCTCTGTGCCTGGGAAGCACAAGTGTTCCCATTGCTTCGCAGAATCGCGTTTGTGCAGAAAACACTAACACTTGTTCAGAAGGAAAGAAAGCACAGAGCCCCACATTTTATGTTGCCCTGGAGAGCTTGCAGAGCACTGGGGAAAGGCAGGCAGAGAATTCCCTGCTAGCACCTTCTCTGTGCCTGGGAAGCACAAGTGTTCCCATTGCTTCGCAGAATCGCGTTTGTGCAGAAAACACTAACACTTGTTCAGAAGGAAAGGAAGCACAGAGCCCCACATTTTATGTTGCCCTGGAGAGCTTGCAGAGCACTGGGGAAAGGCAGGCAGAGAATTCCCTGCTAGCACCTTCTCTGTGCCTGGGAAGCACAAGTGTTCCCATTGCTTCGCAGAATCGCGTTTGTGCAGAAAACACTAACACTTGTTCAGAAGGAAAGAAAGCACAGAGCCCCACATTTTATGTTGCCCTGGAGAGCTTGCAGAGCACTGGGGAAAGGCAGGCAGAGAATTCCCTGCTAGCACCTTCTCTGTGCCTGGGAAGCACAAGTGTTCCCATTGCTTCGCAGAATCGCGTTTGTGCCGAAAACACTAACACTTGTTCAGAAGGAAAGAAAGCACAGAGCCCCAGATTTTATGTTGCCCTGGAGAGCTTGCAGAGCACTGGGGAAAGGCAGGCAGAGAATTCCCTGCTAGCACCTTCTCTGTGCCTGGGAAGCACAAGTGTTCCCATTGCTTCGCAGAATCGCGTTTGTGCTGAAAACTCTAACACTTGTTCAGAAGGAAAGAAAGCACAGAGCCCCAGATTTTATGTTGCCCTGGAGAGCTTGCAGAGCACTGGGGAAAGGCAGGCAGAGAATTCCCTGCTAGCACCTTCTCTGTGCCTGGGAAGGAGAAGTGTTCACATTGCTTCGCAGAAGCGCGTTTGTGCAGAAAACACTAACACTTGTTCAGAAGGAAAGAAAGCACAGAGCCCCACATTTTATGTTGCCCTGGAGAGCTTGCAGAGCACTGGGGAAAGGCAGGCAGAGAATTCCCTGCTAGCACCTTCTCTGTGCCTGGGAAGGAGAAGTGTTCACATTGCTTCGCAGAATCGCGTTTGTGCAGAAAACACTAACACTTGTTCAGAAGGAAAGAAAGCACAGAGCCCCACATTTTATGTTACCCTGGAGAGCTTGCAGAGCACTGGGGAAAGGCAGGCAGAGAATTCCCTGCTAGCACCTTCTCTGTGCCTGGGAAGGAGAAGTGTTCACATTGCTTCGCAGAATCGCGTTTGTGCAGAAAACACTAACACTTTTTCAGAAGGAAAGAAAGCACAGAGCCCCACATTTTATGTTGCCCTGGAGGGCTTGCAGAGCACTGGGGAAAGGCAGACAGAGAATTCCCTGCTAGCACCTTCTCTGTGCCTGGGAAGCACAAGTGTTCACATTGCTTTGCAGAATCGCGTTTGTGCAGAAAACACTAACACTTGTTCAGAAGGAAAGAAAGCACAGAGCCCCACATTTTATGTTGCCCTGGAGAGCTTGCAGAGCACTGGGGAAAGGCAGGCAGAGAATTCCCTGCTAGCACCTTCTCTGTGCCTGGGAAGGAGAAGTGTTCACATTGCTTTGCAGAATCGCGTTTGTGCAGAAAACACTAACACTTGTTCAGAAGGAAAGAAAGCACAGAGCCCCACATTTTATGTTGCCCTGGAGAGCTTGCAGAGCACTGGGGAAAGGCAGGCAGAGAATTCCCTGCTAGCACCTTCTCTGTGCCTGGGAAGCACAAGTGTTCCCATTGCTTCGCAGAATCGCGTTTGTGCAGAAAACACTAACACTTGTTCAGAAGGAAAGAAAGCACAGAGCCCCACATTTTATGTTGCCCTGGAGAGCTTGCAGAGCACTGGGGAAAGGCAGGCAGAGAATTCCCTGCTAGCACCTTCTCTGTGCCTGGGAAGCAAAAGTGTTCACATTGCTTCGCAGAATCGCGTTTGTGCAGAAAACACTAACACTTGTTCAGAAGGAAAGAAAGCACAGAGCCCCAGATTTTATGTTGCCCTGGAGAGCTTGCAGAGCACTGGGGAAAGGCAGGCAGAGAATTCCCTGCTAGCACCTTCTCTGTGCCTGGGAAGGAGAAGTGTTCACATTGCTTTGCAGAATCGCGTTTGTGCAGAAAACACTAACACTTGTTCAGAAGGAAAGAAAGCACAGAGCCCCAGATTTTATGTTGCCCTGGAGAGCTTGCAGAGCACTGGGGAAAGGCAGGCAGAGAATTCCCTGCTAGCGCCTTCTCTGTGCCTGGGAAGCACAAGTGTTCACATTGCTTCGCAGAATCGCGTTTGTGCAGAAAACACTAACACTTGTTCAGAAGGAAAGAAAGCACAGAGCCCCAGATTTTCTGTTGCCCTGGAGAGCTTGCAGAGCACTGGGGAAATGCAGGCAGAGAATTCCCTGCTAGCACCTTCTCTGTGCCTGGGAAGCACAAGTGTTCACATTGCTTCGCAGAATCGCGTTTGTGCAAAAAACACTAACACTTGTTCAGAAGGAAAGAAAGCACAGAGCCCCAGATTTTATGTTGCCCTGGAGAGCTTGCAGAGCACTGGGGAAAGGCAGGCAGAGAATTCCCTGCTAGCACCTTCTCTGTGCCTGGGAAGCACAAGTGTTCCCATTGCTTCGCAGAATCGCGTTTGTGCAGAAAACACTAACACTTGTTCAGAAGGAAAGAAAGCACAGAGCCCCAGATTTTCTGTTGCCCTGGAGAGCTTGCAGAGCACTGGGGAAAGGCAGGCAGAGAATTCCCTGCTAGCACCTTCTCTGTGCCTGGGAAGCACAAGTGTTCCCATTGCTTCGCAGAATCGCGTTTGTGCAGAAAACACTAACACTTGTTCAGAAGGAAAGAAAGCACAGAGCCCCAGATTTTATGTTGCCCTGGAGAGCTTGCAGAGCACTGGGGAAAGGCAGGCAGAGAATTTCCTGCTAGCACCTTCTCTGTGCCTGGGAAGCACAAGTGTTCACATTGCTTCGCAGAATCGCGTTTGTGCAGAAAACACTAACACTTGTTCAGAAGGAAAGAAAGCACAGAGCCCCAGATTTTATGTTGCCCTGGAGAGCTTGCAGAGCACTGGGGAAAGGCAGGCAGAGAATTCCCTGCTAGCACCTTCTCTGTGCCTGGGAAGCACAAGTGTTCACATTGCTTCGCAGAATCGCGTTTGTGCAGAAAACACTAACACTTGTTCAGAAGGAAAGAAAGCACAGAGCCCCAGATTTTATGTTGCCCTGGAGAGCTTGCAGAGCACTGGGGAAAGGCAGGCAGAGAATTCCCTGCTAGCACCTTCTCTGTGCCTGGGAAGCAAAAGTGTTCACATTGCTTCGCAGAATCGCTTTTGTGCAGAAAACACTAACACTTGTTCAGAAGGAAAGAAAGCACAGAGCCCCAGATTTTATGTTGCCCTGGAGAGCTTGCAGAGCACTGGGGAAAGGCAGACAGAGAATTCCCTGCTAGCACCTTCTCTGTGCCTGGGAAGCACAAGTGTTCCCATTGCTTCGCAGAATCGCGTTTGTGCAGAAAACACTAACACTTGTTCAGAAGGAAAGAAAGCACAGAGCCCCACATTTTATGTTGCCCTGGAGAGCTTGCAGAGCACTGGGGAAAGGCAGGCAGAGAATTCCCTGCTAGCACCTTCTCTGTGCCTGGGAAGGAGAAGTGTTCACATTGCTTCTCAGAATCGCGTTTGTGCAGAAAACACTAACACTTGTTCAGAAGGAAAGAAAGCACAGAGCCCCACATTTTCTGTTGCCCTGGAGAGCTTGCAGAGCACTGGGGAAAGGCAGGCAGAGAATTCCCTGCTAGCACCTTCTCTGTGCCTGGGAAGCACAAGTGTTCCCATTGCTTCGCAGAATCGCGTTTGTGCAGAAAACACTAACACTTGTTCAGAAGGAAAGAAAGCACAGAGCCCCACATTTTATGTTGCCCTGGAGAGCTTGCAGAGCACTGGGGAAAGGCAGGCAGAGAATTCCCTGCTAGCACCTTCTCTGTGCCTGGGAAGCACAAGTGTTCCCATTGCTTCGCAGAATCGCGTTTGTGCAGAAAACACTAACACTTGTTCAGAAGGAAAGAAAGCACAGAGCCCCACATTTTATGTTGCCCTGGAGAGCTTGCAGAGCACTGGGGAAAGGCAGGCAGAGAATTCCCTGCTAGCACCTTCTCTGTGCCTGGGAAGCACAAGTGTTCCCATTGCTTCGCAGAATCGCGTTTGTGCCGAAAACACTAACACTTGTTCAGAAGGAAAGAAAGCACAGAGCCCCAGATTTTATGTTGCCCTGGAGAGCTTGCAGAGCACTGGGGAAAGGCAGGCAGAGAATTCCCTGCTAGCACCTTCTCTGTGCCTGGGAAGCACAAGTGTTCCCATTGCTTCGCAGAATCGCGTTTGTGCTGAAAACTCTAACACTTGTTCAGAAGGAAAGAAAGCACAGAGCCCCAGATTTTATGTTGCCCTGGAGAGCTTGCAGAGCACTGGGGAAAGGCAGGCAGAGAATTCCCTGCTAGCACCTTCTCTGTGCCTGGGAAGGAGAAGTGTTCACATTGCTTCGCAGAAGCGCGTTTGTGCAGAAAACACTAACACTTGTTCAGAAGGAAAGAAAGCACAGAGCCCCACATTTTATGTTGCCCTGGAGAGCTTGCAGAGCACTGGGGAAAGGCAGGCAGAGAATTCCCTGCTAGCACCTTCTCTGTGCCTGGGAAGGAGAAGTGTTCACATTGCTTCGCAGAATCGCGTTTGTGCAGAAAACACTAACACTTGTTCAGAAGGAAAGAAAGCACAGAGCCCCAGATATTACGTTGCCCTGGAGAGCTTGCAGAGCACTGGGGAAAGGCAGGCAGAGAATTCCCTGCTAGCACCTTCTCTGTGCCTGGGAAGGAGAAGTGTTCACATTGCTTCGCAGAATCGCGTTTGTGCAGAAAACACTAACACTTGTTCAGAAGGAAAGAAAGCACAGAGCCCCACATTTTATGTTGCCCTGGAGGGCTTGCAGAGCACTGGGGAAAGGCAGACAGAGAATTCCCTGCTAGCACCTTCTCTGTGCCTGGGAAGCACAAGTGTTCACATTGCTTTGCAGAATCGCGTTTGTGCAGAAAACACTAACACTTGTTCAGAAGGAAAGAAAGCACAGAGCCCCACATTTTATGTTGCCCTGGAGAGCTTGCAGAGCACTGGGGAAAGGCAGGCAGAGAATTCCCTGCTAGCACCTTCTCTGTGCCTGGGAAGGAGAAGTGTTCACATTGCTTCTCAGAATCGCGTTTGTGCAGAAAACACTTACACTTGTTCAGAAGGAAAGAAAGCACAGAGCCCCAGATTTTATGTTGCCCTGGAGAGCTTGCAGAGCACTGGGGAAAGGCAGGCAGAGAATTCCCTGCTAGCACCTTCTCTGTGCCTGGGAAGCACAAGTGTTCCCATTGCTTCGCAGAATCGCGTTTGTGCAGAAAACACTAACACTTGTTCAGAAGGAAAGAAAGCACAGAGCCCCAGATTTTATGTTGCCCTGGAGAGCTTGCAGAGCACTGGGGAAAGGCAGGCAGAGAATTCCCTGCTAGCACCTTCTCTGTGCCTGGGAAGCAAAAGTGTTCCCATTGCTTCGCAGAATCGCGTTTGTGCAGAAAACACTAACACTTGTTCAGAAGGAAAGAAAGCACAGAGCCCCAGATTTTATGTTGCCCTGGAGAGCTTGCAGAGCACTGGGGAAAGGCAGGCAGAGAATTCCCTGCTAGCACCTTCTCTGTGCCTGGGAAGGAGAAGTGTTCCCATTGCTTCGCAGAATCGCGTTTGTGCAGAAAACACTAACACTTGTTCAGAAGGAAAGAAAGCACAGAGCCCCAGATTTTATGTTGCCCTGGAGAGCTTGCAGAGCACTGGGGAAATGCAGGCAGAGAATTCCCTGCTAGCACCTTCTCTGTGCCTGGGAAGCACAAGTGTTCACATTGCTTCGCAGAATCGCGTTTGTGCAAAAAACACTAACACTTGTTCAGAAGGAAAGAAAGCACAGAGCCCCAGATTTTATGTTGCCCTGGAGAGCTTGCAGAGCACTGGGGAAAGGCAGGCAGAGAATTCCCTGCTAGCACCTTCTCTGTGCCTGGGAAGCACAAGTGTTCCCATTGCTTCGCAGAATCGCGTTTGTGCAGAAAACACTAACACTTGTTCAGAAGGAAAGAAAGCACAGAGCCCCAGATTTTCTGTTGCCCTGGAGAGCTTGCAGAGCACTGGGGAAAGGCAGGCAGAGAATTCCCTGCTAGCACCTTCTCTGTGCCTGGGAAGCACAAGTGTTCCCATTGCTTCGCAGAATCGCGTTTGTGCAGAAAACACTAACACTTGTTCAGAAGGAAAGAAAGCACAGAGCCCCAGATTTTATGTTGCCCTGGAGAGCTTGCAGAGCACTGGGGAAAGGCAGGCAGAGAATTTCCTGCTAGCACCTTCTCTGTGCCTGGGAAGCACAAGTGTTCACATTGCTTCGCAGAATCGCGTTTGTGCAGAAAACACTAACACTTGTTCAGAAGGAAAGAAAGCACAGAGCCCCAGATTTTATGTTGCCCTGGAGAGCTTGCAGAGCACTGGGGAAAGGCAGGCAGAGAATTCCCTGCTAGCACCTTCTCTGTGCCTGGGAAGCACAAGTGTTCACATTGCTTCGCAGAATCGCGTTTGTGCAGAAAACACTAACACTTGTTCAGAAGGAAAGAAAGCACAGAGCCCCAGATTTTATGTTGCCCTGGAGAGCTTGCAGAGCACTGGGGAAAGGCAGGCAGAGAATTCCCTGCTAGCACCTTCTCTGTGCCTGGGAAGCAAAAGTGTTCACATTGCTTCGCAGAATCGCGTTTGTGCAGAAAACACTAACACTTGTTCAGAAGGAAAGAAAGCACAGAGCCCCAGATTTTATGTTGCCCTGGAGAGCTTGCAGAGCACTGGGGAAAGGCAGACAGAGAATTCCCTGCTAGCACCTTCTCTGTGCCTGGGAAGCACAAGTGTTCCCATTGCTTCGCAGAATCGCGTTTGTGCAGAAAACACTAACACTTGTTCAGAAGGAAAGAAAGCACAGAGCCCCACATTTTATGTTGCCCTGGAGAGCTTGCAGAGCACTGGGGAAAGGCAGGCAGAGAATTCCCTGCTAGCACCTTCTCTGTGCCTGGGAAGCACAAGTGTTCACATTGCTTCGCAGAATCGCGTTTGTGCAGAAAACACTAACACTTGTTCAGAAGGAAAGAAAGCACAGAGCCCCACATTTTCTGTTGCCCTGGAGAGCTTGCAGAGCACTGGGGAAAGGCAGGCAGAGAATTCCCTGCTAGCACCTTCTCTGTGCCTGGGAAGCACAAGTGTTCACATTGCTTCGCAGAATCGCGTTTGTGCAGAAAACACTAACACTTGTTCAGAAGGAAAGAAAGCACAGAGCCCCACATTTTATGTTGCCCTGGAGAGCTTGCAGAGCACTGGGGAAAGGCAGGCAGAGAATTCCCTGCTAGCACCTTCTCTGTGCCTGGGAAGCACAAGTGTTCCCATTGCTTCGCAGAATCGCGTTTGTGCAGAAAACACTAACACTTGTTCAGAAGGAAAGAAAGCACAGAGCCCCACATTTTATGTTGCCCTGGAGAGCTTGCAGAGCACTGGGGAAAGGCAGGCAGAGAATTCCCTGCTAGCACCTTCTCTGTGCCTGGGAAGCACAAGTGTTCCCATTGCTTCGCAGAATCGCGTTTGTGCAGAAAACACTAACACTTGTTCAGAAGGAAAGAAAGCACAGAGCCCCAGATTTTATGTTGCCCTGGAGAGCTTGCAGAGCACTGGGGAAAGGCAGGCAGAGAATTCCCTGCTAGCACCTTCTCTGTGCCTGGGAAGGAGAAGTGTTCACATTGCTTCTCAGAATCGCGTTTGTGCCGAAAACACTAACACTTGTTCAGAAGGAAAGAAAGCACAGAGCCCCAGATTTTATGTTGCCCTGGAGAGCTTGCAGAGCACTGGGGAAAGGCAGGCAGAGAATTCCCTGCTAGCACCTTCTCTGTGCCTGGGAAGCACAAGTGTTCCCATTGCTTCGCAGAATCGCGTTTGTGCAGAAAACACTAACACTTGTTCAGAAGGAAAGAAAGCACAGAGCCCCAGATTTTATGTTGCCCTGGAGAGCTTGCAGAGCACTGGGGAAAGGCAGGCAGAGAATTCCCTGCTAGCACCTTCTCTGTGCCTGGGAAGCACAAGTGTTCACATTGCTTTGCAGAATCGCGTTTGTGCAGAAAACACTAACACTTGTTCAGAAGGAAAGAAAGCACAGAGCCCCAGATTTTATGTTGCCCTGGAGAGCTTGCAGAGCACTGGGGAAAGGCAGGCAGAGAATTCCCTGCTAGCACCTTCTCTGTGCCTGGGAAGCACAAGTGTTCCCATTGCTTCGCAGAATCGCGTTTGTGCAGAAAACACTAACACTTTTTCAGAAAGAAAGAAAGCACAGAGCCCCAGATTTTATGTTGCCCTGGAGAGCTTGCAGAGCACTGGGGAAAGGCAGGCAGAGAATTCCCTGCTAGCGCCTTCTCTGTGCCTGGGAAGCACAAGTGTTCACATTGCTTCGCAGAATCGCGTTTGTGCAGAAAACACTAACACTTGTTCAGAAGGAAAGAAAGCACAGAGCCCCACATTTTATGTTGCCCTGGAGAGCTTGCAGAGCACTGGGGAAAGGCAGGCAGAGAATTCCCTGCTAGCACCTTCTCTGTGCCTGGGAAGCACAAGTGTTCCCATTGCTTCGCAGAATCGCGTTTGTGCAGAAAACACTAACACTTGTTCAGAAGGAAAGAAAGCACAGAGCCCCAGATTTTATGTTGCCCTGGAGAGCTTGCAGAGCACTGGGGAAATGCAGGCAGAGAATTCCCTGCTAGCACCTTCTCTGTGCCTGGGAAGCACAAGTGTTCCCATTGCTTCGCAGAATCGCGTTTGTGCAGAAAACACTAACACTTGTTCAGAAGGAAAGAAAGCACAGAGCCCCAGATTTTATGTTGCCCTGGAGAGCTTGCAGAGCACTGGGGAAAGGCAGGCAGAGAATTTCCTGCTAGCACCTTCTCTGTGCCTGGGAAGCACAAGTGTTCACATTGCTTCGCAGAATCGCGTTTGTGCAGAAAACACTAACACTTGTTCAGAAGGAAAGAAAGCACAGAGCCCCAGATTTTATGTTGCCCTGGAGAGCTTGCAGAGCACTGGGGAAAGGCAGGCAGAGAATTCCCTGCTAGCACCTTCTCTGTGCCTGGGAAGCACAAGTGTTCACATTGCTTCGCAGAATCGCGTTTGTGCAGAAAACACTAACACTTGTTCAGAAGGAAAGAAAGCACAGAGCCCCAGATTTTATGTTGCCCTGGAGAGCTTGCAGAGCACTGGGGAAAGGCAGGCAGAGAATTCCCTGCTAGCACCTTCTCTGTGCCTGGGAAGCAAAAGTGTTCACATTGCTTCGCAGAATCGCTTTTGTGCAGAAAACACTAACACTTGTTCAGAAGGAAAGAAAGCACAGAGCCCCAGATTTTATGTTGCCCTGGAGAGCTTGCAGAGCACTGGGGAAAGGCAGGCAGAGAATTCCCTGCTAGCACCTTCTCTGTGCCTGGGAAGCACAAGTGTTCCCATTGCTTCGCAGAATCGCGTTTGTGCAGAAAACACTAACACTTGTTCAGAAGGAAAGAAAGCACAGAGCCCCAGATTTTATGTTGCCCTGGAGAGCTTGCAGAGCACTGGGGAAAGGCAGGCAGAGAATTCCCTGCTAGCACCTTCTCTGTGCCTGGGAAGCACAAGTGTTCACATTGCTTCGCAGAATCGCGTTTGTGCAGAAAACACTAACACTTGTTCAGAAGGAAAGAAAGCACAGAGCCCCACATTTTCTGTTGCCCTGGAGAGCTTGCAGAGCACTGGGGAAAGGCAGGCAGAGAATTCCCTGCTAGCACCTTCTCTGTGCCTGGGAAGCACAAGTGTTCACATTGCTTCGCAGAATCGCGTTTGTGCAGAAAACACTAACACTTGTTCAGAAGGAAAGAAAGCACAGAGCCCCAGATTTTATGTTGCCCTGGAGAGCTTGCAGAGCACTGGGGAAAGGCAGGCAGAGAATTCCCTGCTAGCACCTTCTCTGTGCCTGGGAAGCACAAGTGTTCCCATTGCTTCGCAGAATCGCGTTTGTGCAGAAAACACTAACACTTGTTCAGAAGGAAAGAAAGCACAGAGCCCCACATTTTATGTTGCCCTGGAGAGCTTGCAGAGCACTGGGGAAAGGCAGGCAGAGAATTCCCTGCTAGCACCTTCTCTGTGCCTGGGAAGCACAAGTGTTCCCATTGCTTCGTAGAATCGCGTTTGTGCAGAAAACACTAACACTTGTTCAGAAGGAAAGAAAGCACAGAGCCCCAGATTTTATGTTGCCCTGGAGAGCTTGCAGAGCACTGGGGAAAGGCAGGCAGAGAATTCCCTGCTAGCACCTTCTCTGTGCCTGGGAAGGAGAAGTGTTCACATTGCTTCTCAGAATCGCGTTTGTGCCGAAAACACTAACACTTGTTCAGAAGGAAAGAAAGCACAGAGCCCCAGATTTTATGTTGCCCTGGAGAGCTTGCAGAGCACTGGGGAAAGGCAGGCAGAGAATTCCCTGCTAGCACCTTCTCTGTGCCTGGGAAGCACAAGTGTTCCCATTGCTTCGCAGAATCGCGTTTGTGCAGAAAACACTAACACTTGTTCAGAAGGAAAGAAAGCACAGAGCCCCAGATTTTATGTTGCCCTGGAGAGCTTGCAGAGCACTGGGGAAAGGCAGGCAGAGAATTCCCTGCTAGCACCTTCTCTGTGCCTGGGAAGCACAAGTGTTCACATTGCTTTGCAGAATCGCGTTTGTGCAGAAAACACTAACACTTGTTCAGAAGGAAAGAAAGCACAGAGCCCCAGATTTTATGTTGCCCTGGAGAGCTTGCAGAGCACTGGGGAAAGGCAGGCAGAGAATTCCCTGCTAGCACCTTCTCTGTGCCTGGGAAGCACAAGTGTTCCCATTGCTTCGCAGAATCGCGTTTGTGCAGAAAACACTAACACTTTTTCAGAAAGAAAGAAAGCACAGAGCCCCAGATTTTATGTTGCCCTGGAGAGCTTGCAGAGCACTGGGGAAAGGCAGGCAGAGAATTCCCTGCTAGCGCCTTCTCTGTGCCTGGGAAGCACAAGTGTTCACATTGCTTCGCAGAATCGCGTTTGTGCAGAAAACACTAACACTTGTTCAGAAGGAAAGAAAGCACAGAGCCCCAGATTTTCTGTTGCCCTGGAGAGCTTGCAGAGCACTGGGGAAAGGCAGGCAGAGAATTCCCTGCTAGCACCTTCTCTGTGCCTGGGAAGCACAAGTGTTCCCATTGCTTCGCAGAATCGCGTTTGTGCAGAAAACACTAACACTTGTTCAGAAGGAAAGAAAGCACAGAGCCCCAGATTTTATGTTGCCCTGGAGAGCTTGCAGAGCACTGGGGAAATGCAGGCAGAGAATTCCCTGCTAGCACCTTCTCTGTGCCTGGGAAGCACAAGTGTTCACATTGCTTCGCAGAATCGCGTTTGTGCAAAAAACACTAACACTTGTTCAGAAGGAAAGAAAGCACAGAGCCCCAGATTTTATGTTGCCCTGGAGAGCTTGCAGAGCACTGGGGAAAGGCAGGCAGAGAATTCCCTGCTAGCACCTTCTCTGTGCCTGGGAAGCACAAGTGTTCCCATTGCTTCGCAGAATCGCGTTTGTGCAGAAAACACTAACACTTGTTCAGAAGGAAAGAAAGCACAGAGCCCCAGATTTTATGTTGCCCTGGAGAGCTTGCAGAGCACTGGGGAAAGGCAGGCAGAGAATTCCCTGCTAGCACCTTCTCTGTGCCTGGGAAGCACAAGTGTTCCCATTGCTTCGCAGAATCGCGTTTGTGCAGAAAACACTAACACTTGTTCAGAAGGAAAGAAAGCACAGAGCCCCACATTTTATGTTGCCCTGGAGAGCTTGCAGAGCACTGGGGAAAGGCAGGCAGAGAATTCCCTGCTAGCACCTTCTCTGTGCCTGGGAAGCACAAGTGTTCCCATTGCTTCGCAGAATCGCGTTTGTGCAGAAAACACTAACACTTGTTCAGAAGGAAAGAAAGCACAGAGCCCCAGATTTTATGTTGCCCTGGAGAGCTTGCAGAGCACTGGGGAAATGCAGGCAGAGAATTCCCTGCTAGCACCTTCTCTGTGCCTGGGAAGCACAAGTGTTCCCATTGCTTCGCAGAATCGCGTTTGTGCAGAAAACACTAACACTTGTTCAGAAGGAAAGAAAGCACAGAGCCCCAGATTTTATGTTGCCCTGGAGAGCTTGCAGAGCACTGGGGAAAGGCAGGCAGAGAATTTCCTGCTAGCACCTTCTCTGTGCCTGGGAAGCACAAGTGTTCCCATTGCTTCGCAGAATCGCGTTTGTGCAGAAAACACTAACACTTGTTCAGAAGGAAAGAAAGCACAGAGCCCCACATTTTATGTTGCCCTGGAGAGCTTGCAGAGCACTGGGGAAAGGCAGGCAGAGAATTCCCTGCTAGCACCTTCTCTGTGCCTGGGAAGCACAAGTGTTCCCATTGCTTCGCAGAATCGCGTTTGTGCCGAAAACACTAACACTTGTTCAGAAGGAAAGAAAGCACAGAGCCCCAGATTTTATGTTGCCCTGGAGAGCTTGCAGAGCACTGGGGAAAGGCAGGCAGAGAATTCCCTGCTAGCACCTTCTCTGTGCCTGGGAAGCACAAGTGTTCCCATTGCTTCGCAGAATCGCGTTTGTGCTGAAAACTCTAACACTTGTTCAGAAGGAAAGAAAGCACAGAGCCCCAGATTTTATGTTGCCCTGGAGAGCTTGCAGAGCACTGGGGAAAGGCAGGCAGAGAATTCCCTGCTAGCACCTTCTCTGTGCCTGGGAAGGAGAAGTGTTCACATTGCTTCGCAGAAGCGCGTTTGTGCAGAAAACACTAACACTTGTTCAGAAGGAAAGAAAGCACAGAGCCCCACATTTTATGTTGCCCTGGAGAGCTTGCAGAGCACTGGGGAAAGGCAGGCAGAGAATTCCCTGCTAGCACCTTCTCTGTGCCTGGGAAGGAGAAGTGTTCACATTGCTTCGCAGAATCGCGTTTGTGCAGAAAACACTAACACTTGTTCAGAAGGAAAGAAAGCACAGAGCCCCAGATATTACGTTGCCCTGGAGAGCTTGCAGAGCACTGGGGAAAGGCAGGCAGAGAATTCCCTGCTAGCACCTTCTCTGTGCCTGGGAAGGAGAAGTGTTCACATTGCTTCGCAGAATCGCGTTTGTGCAGAAAACACTAACACTTGTTCAGAAGGAAAGAAAGCACAGAGCCCCACATTTTATGTTGCCCTGGAGGGCTTGCAGAGCACTGGGGAAAGGCAGACAGAGAATTCCCTGCTAGCACCTTCTCTGTGCCTGGGAAGCACAAGTGTTCACATTGCTTTGCAGAATCGCGTTTGTGCAGAAAACACTAACACTTGTTCAGAAGGAAAGAAAGCACAGAGCCCCACATTTTATGTTGCCCTGGAGAGCTTGCAGAGCACTGGGGAAAGGCAGGCAGAGAATTCCCTGCTAGCACCTTCTCTGTGCCTGGGAAGGAGAAGTGTTCACATTGCTTCTCAGAATCGCGTTTGTGCAGAAAACACTTACACTTGTTCAGAAGGAAAGAAAGCACAGAGCCCCAGATTTTATGTTGCCCTGGAGAGCTTGCAGAGCACTGGGGAAAGGCAGGCAGAGAATTCCCTGCTAGCACCTTCTCTGTGCCTGGGAAGCACAAGTGTTCCCATTGCTTCGCAGAATCGCGTTTGTGCAGAAAACACTAACACTTGTTCAGAAGGAAAGAAAGCACAGAGCCCCACATTTTATGTTGCCCTGGAGAGCTTGCAGAGCACTGGGGAAAGGCAGGCAGAGAATTCCCTGCTAGCACCTTCTCTGTGCCTGGGAAGCAAAAGTGTTCACATTGCTTCGCAGAATCGCGTTTGTGCAGAAAACACTAACACTTGTTCAGAAGGAAAGAAAGCACAGAGCCCCAGATTTTATGTTGCCCTGGAGAGCTTGCAGAGCACTGGGGAAAGGCAGGCAGAGAATTCCCTGCTAGCACCTTCTCTGTGCCTGGGAAGGAGAAGTGTTCCCATTGCTTCGCAGAATCGCGTTTGTGCAGAAAACACTAACACTTGTTCAGAAGGAAAGAAAGCACAGAGCCCCAGATTTTATGTTGCCCTGGAGAGCTTGCAGAGCACTGGGGAAATGCAGGCAGAGAATTCCCTGCTAGCACCTTCTCTGTGCCTGGGAAGCACAAGTGTTCACATTGCTTCGCAGAATCGCGTTTGTGCAAAAAACACTAACACTTGTTCAGAAGGAAAGAAAGCACAGAGCCCCAGATTTTATGTTGCCCTGGAGAGCTTGCAGAGCACTGGGGAAAGGCAGGCAGAGAATTCCCTGCTAGCACCTTCTCTGTGCCTGGGAAGCACAAGTGTTCCCATTGCTTCGCAGAATCGCGTTTGTGCAGAAAACACTAACACTTGTTCAGAAGGAAAGAAAGCACAGAGCCCCAGATTTTCTGTTGCCCTGGAGAGCTTGCAGAGCACTGGGGAAAGGCAGGCAGAGAATTCCCTGCTAGCACCTTCTCTGTGCCTGGGAAGCACAAGTGTTCCCATTGCTTCGCAGAATCGCGTTTGTGCAGAAAACACTAACACTTGTTCAGAAGGAAAGAAAGCACAGAGCCCCAGATTTTATGTTGCCCTGGAGAGCTTGCAGAGCACTGGGGAAAGGCAGGCAGAGAATTTCCTGCTAGCACCTTCTCTGTGCCTGGGAAGCACAAGTGTTCACATTGCTTCGCAGAATCGCGTTTGTGCAGAAAACACTAACACTTGTTCAGAAGGAAAGAAAGCACAGAGCCCCAGATTTTATGTTGCCCTGGAGAGCTTGCAGAGCACTGGGGAAAGGCAGGCAGAGAATTCCCTGCTAGCACCTTCTCTGTGCCTGGGAAGCACAAGTGTTCACATTGCTTCGCAGAATCGCGTTTGTGCAGAAAACACTAACACTTGTTCAGAAGGAAAGAAAGCACAGAGCCCCAGATTTTATGTTGCCCTGGAGAGCTTGCAGAGCACTGGGGAAAGGCAGGCAGAGAATTCCCTGCTAGCACCTTCTCTGTGCCTGGGAAGCAAAAGTGTTCACATTGCTTCGCAGAATCGCGTTTGTGCAGAAAACACTAACACTTGTTCAGAAGGAAAGAAAGCACAGAGCCCCAGATTTTATGTTGCCCTGGAGAGCTTGCAGAGCACTGGGGAAAGGCAGACAGAGAATTCCCTGCTAGCACCTTCTCTGTGCCTGGGAAGCACAAGTGTTCCCATTGCTTCGCAGAATCGCGTTTGTGCAGAAAACACTAACACTTGTTCAGAAGGAAAGAAAGCACAGAGCCCCACATTTTATGTTGCCCTGGAGAGCTTGCAGAGCACTGGGGAAAGGCAGGCAGAGAATTCCCTGCTAGCACCTTCTCTGTGCCTGGGAAGCACAAGTGTTCACATTGCTTCGCAGAATCGCGTTTGTGCAGAAAACACTAACACTTGTTCAGAAGGAAAGAAAGCACAGAGCCCCACATTTTCTGTTGCCCTGGAGAGCTTGCAGAGCACTGGGGAAAGGCAGGCAGAGAATTCCCTGCTAGCACCTTCTCTGTGCCTGGGAAGCACAAGTGTTCACATTGCTTCGCAGAATCGCGTTTGTGCAGAAAACACTAACACTTGTTCAGAAGGAAAGAAAGCACAGAGCCCCAGATTTTATGTTGCCCTGGAGAGCTTGCAGAGCACTGGGGAAAGGCAGGCAGAGAATTCCCTGCTAGCACCTTCTCTGTGCCTGGGAAGCACAAGTGTTCCCATTGCTTCGCAGAATCGCGTTTGTGCAGAAAACACTAACACTTGTTCAGAAGGAAAGAAAGCACAGAGCCCCACATTTTATGTTGCCCTGGAGAGCTTGCAGAGCACTGGGGAAAGGCAGGCAGAGAATTCCCTGCTAGCACCTTCTCTGTGCCTGGGAAGGAGAAGTGTTCCCATTGCTTCGCAGAATCGCGTTTGTGCAGAAAACACTAACACTTGTTCAGAAGGAAAGAAAGCACAGAGCCCCAGATTTTATGTTGCCCTGGAGAGCTTGCAGAGCACTGGGGAAAGGCAGGCAGAGAATTCCCTGCTAGCACCTTCTCTGTGCCTGGGAAGGAGAAGTGTTCACATTGCTTCTCAGAATCGCGTTTGTGCCGAAAACACTAACACTTGTTCAGAAGGAAAGAAAGCACAGAGCCCCAGATTTTATGTTGCCCTGGAGAGCTTGCAGAGCACTGGGGAAAGGCAGGCAGAGAATTCCCTGCTAGCACCTTCTCTGTGCCTGGGAAGGAGAAGTGTTCCCATTGCTTCGCAGAATCGCGTTTGTGCAGAAAACACTAACACTTGTTCAGAAGGAAAGAAAGCACAGAGCCCCAGATTTTATGTTGCCCTGGAGAGCTTGCAGAGCACTGGGGAAATGCAGGCAGAGAATTCCCTGCTAGCACCTTCTCTGTGCCTGGGAAGCACAAGTGTTCACATTGCTTCGCAGAATCGCGTTTGTGCAAAAAACACTAACACTTGTTCAGAAGGAAAGAAAGCACAGAGCCCCAGATTTTATGTTGCCCTGGAGAGCTTGCAGAGCACTGGGGAAAGGCAGGCAGAGAATTCCCTGCTAGCACCTTCTCTGTGCCTGGGAAGCACAAGTGTTCCCATTGCTTCGCAGAATCGCGTTTGTGCAGAAAACACTAACACTTGTTCAGAAGGAAAGAAAGCACAGAGCCCCAGATTTTCTGTTGCCCTGGAGAGCTTGCAGAGCACTGGGGAAAGGCAGGCAGAGAATTCCCTGCTAGCACCTTCTCTGTGCCTGGGAAGCACAAGTGTTCCCATTGCTTCGCAGAATCGCGTTTGTGCAGAAAACACTAACACTTGTTCAGAAGGAAAGAAAGCACAGAGCCCCAGATTTTATGTTGCCCTGGAGAGCTTGCAGAGCACTGGGGAAAGGCAGGCAGAGAATTTCCTGCTAGCACCTTCTCTGTGCCTGGGAAGCACAAGTGTTCACATTGCTTCGCAGAATCGCGTTTGTGCAGAAAACACTAACACTTGTTCAGAAGGAAAGAAAGCACAGAGCCCCAGATTTTATGTTGCCCTGGAGAGCTTGCAGAGCACTGGGGAAAGGCAGGCAGAGAATTCCCTGCTAGCACCTTCTCTGTGCCTGGGAAGCACAAGTGTTCACATTGCTTCGCAGAATCGCGTTTGTGCAGAAAACACTAACACTTGTTCAGAAGGAAAGAAAGCACAGAGCCCCAGATTTTATGTTGCCCTGGAGAGCTTGCAGAGCACTGGGGAAAGGCAGGCAGAGAATTCCCTGCTAGCACCTTCTCTGTGCCTGGGAAGCAAAAGTGTTCACATTGCTTCGCAGAATCGCGTTTGTGCAGAAAACACTAACACTTGTTCAGAAGGAAAGAAAGCACAGAGCCCCAGATTTTATGTTGCCCTGGAGAGCTTGCAGAGCACTGGGGAAAGGCAGACAGAGAATTCCCTGCTAGCACCTTCTCTGTGCCTGGGAAGCACAAGTGTTCCCATTGCTTCGCAGAATCGCGTTTGTGCAGAAAACACTAACACTTGTTCAGAAGGAAAGAAAGCACAGAGCCCCACATTTTATGTTGCCCTGGAGAGCTTGCAGAGCACTGGGGAAAGGCAGGCAGAGAATTCCCTGCTAGCACCTTCTCTGTGCCTGGGAAGCACAAGTGTTCACATTGCTTCGCAGAATCGCGTTTGTGCAGAAAACACTAACACTTGTTCAGAAGGAAAGAAAGCACAGAGCCCCACATTTTCTGTTGCCCTGGAGAGCTTGCAGAGCACTGGGGAAAGGCAGGCAGAGAATTCCCTGCTAGCACCTTCTCTGTGCCTGGGAAGCACAAGTGTTCACATTGCTTCGCAGAATCGCGTTTGTGCAGAAAACACTAACACTTGTTCAGAAGGAAAGAAAGCACAGAGCCCCAGATTTTATGTTGCCCTGGAGAGCTTGCAGAGCACTGGGGAAAGGCAGGCAGAGAATTCCCTGCTAGCACCTTCTCTGTGCCTGGGAAGCACAAGTGTTCCCATTGCTTCGCAGAATCGCGTTTGTGCAGAAAACACTAACACTTGTTCAGAAGGAAAGAAAGCACAGAGCCCCACATTTTATGTTGCCCTGGAGAGCTTGCAGAGCACTGGGGAAAGGCAGGCAGAGAATTCCCTGCTAGCACCTTCTCTGTGCCTGGGAAGGAGAAGTGTTCCCATTGCTTCGCAGAATCGCGTTTGTGCAGAAAACACTAACACTTGTTCAGAAGGAAAGAAAGCACAGAGCCCCAGATTTTATGTTGCCCTGGAGAGCTTGCAGAGCACTGGGGAAAGGCAGGCAGAGAATTCCCTGCTAGCACCTTCTCTGTGCCTGGGAAGGAGAAGTGTTCCCATTGCTTCGCAGAATCGCGTTTGTGCCGAAAACACTAACACTTGTTCAGAAGGAAAGAAAGCACAGAGCCCCAGATTTTATGTTGCCCTGGAGAGCTTGCAGAGCACTGGGGAAAGGCAGGCAGAGAATTCCCTGCTAGCACCTTCTCTGTGCCTGGGAAGCACAAGTGTTCCCATTGCTTCGCAGAATCGCGTTTGTGCAGAAAACACTAACACTTGTTCAGAAGGAAAGAAAGCACAGAGCCCCAGATTTTATGTTGCCCTGGAGAGCTTGCAGAGCACTGGGGAAAGGCAGGCAGAGAATTCCCTGCTAGCACCTTCTCTGTGCCTGGGAAGCACAAGTGTTCACATTGCTTCGCAGAATCGCGTTTGTGCAGAAAACACTAACACTTGTTCAGAAGGAAAGAAAGCACAGAGCCCCAGATTTTATGTTGCCCTGGAGAGCTTGCAGAGCACTGGGGAAAGGCAGGCAGAGAATTCCCTGCTAGCACCTTCTCTGTGCCTGGGAAGCACAAGTGTTCACATTGCTTCGCAGAATCGCGTTTGTGCAGAAAACACTAACACTTGTTCAGAAGGAAAGAAAGCACAGAGCCCCAGATTTTATGTTGCCCTGGAGAGCTTGCAGAGCACTGGGGAAAGGCAGGCAGAGAATTCCCTGCTAGCACCTTCTCTGTGCCTGGGAAGCAAAAGTGTTCACATTGCTTCGCAGAATCGCTTTTGTGCAGAAAACACTAACACTTGTTCAGAAGGAAAGAAAGCACAGAGCCCCAGATTTTATGTTGCCCTGGAGAGCTTGCAGAGCACTGGGGAAAGGCAGGCAGAGAATTCCCTGCTAGCACCTTCTCTGTGCCTGGGAAGCACAAGTGTTCCCATTGCTTCGCAGAATCGCGTTTGTGCAGAAAACACTAACACTTGTTCAGAAGGAAAGAAAGCACAGAGCCCCAGATTTTATGTTGCCCTGGAGAGCTTGCAGAGCACTGGGGAAAGGCAGGCAGAGAATTCCCTGCTAGCACCTTCTCTGTGCCTGGGAAGCACAAGTGTTCACATTGCTTCGCAGAATCGCGTTTGTGCAGAAAACACTAACACTTGTTCAGAAGGAAAGAAAGCACAGAGCCCCACATTTTCTGTTGCCCTGGAGAGCTTGCAGAGCACTGGGGAAAGGCAGGCAGAGAATTCCCTGCTAGCACCTTCTCTGTGCCTGGGAAGCACAAGTGTTCACATTGCTTCGCAGAATCGCGTTTGTGCAGAAAACACTAACACTTGTTCAGAAGGAAAGAAAGCACAGAGCCCCAGATTTTATGTTGCCCTGGAGAGCTTGCAGAGCACTGGGGAAAGGCAGGCAGAGAATTCCCTGCTAGCACCTTCTCTGTGCCTGGGAAGCACAAGTGTTCCCATTGCTTCGCAGAATCGCGTTTGTGCAGAAAACACTAACACTTGTTCAGAAGGAAAGAAAGCACAGAGCCCCACATTTTATGTTGCCCTGGAGAGCTTGCAGAGCACTGGGGAAAGGCAGGCAGAGAATTCCCTGCTAGCACCTTCTCTGTGCCTGGGAAGCACAAGTGTTCCCATTGCTTCGTAGAATCGCGTTTGTGCAGAAAACACTAACACTTGTTCAGAAGGAAAGAAAGCACAGAGCCCCAGATTTTATGTTGCCCTGGAGAGCTTGCAGAGCACTGGGGAAAGGCAGGCAGAGAATTCCCTGCTAGCACCTTCTCTGTGCCTGGGAAGGAGAAGTGTTCACATTGCTTCTCAGAATCGCGTTTGTGCCGAAAACACTAACACTTGTTCAGAAGGAAAGAAAGCACAGAGCCCCAGATTTTATGTTGCCCTGGAGAGCTTGCAGAGCACTGGGGAAAGGCAGGCAGAGAATTCCCTGCTAGCACCTTCTCTGTGCCTGGGAAGCACAAGTGTTCCCATTGCTTCGCAGAATCGCGTTTGTGCAGAAAACACTAACACTTGTTCAGAAGGAAAGAAAGCACAGAGCCCCAGATTTTATGTTGCCCTGGAGAGCTTGCAGAGCACTGGGGAAAGGCAGGCAGAGAATTCCCTGCTAGCACCTTCTCTGTGCCTGGGAAGCACAAGTGTTCACATTGCTTTGCAGAATCGCGTTTGTGCAGAAAACACTAACACTTGTTCAGAAGGAAAGAAAGCACAGAGCCCCAGATTTTATGTTGCCCTGGAGAGCTTGCAGAGCACTGGGGAAAGGCAGGCAGAGAATTCCCTGCTAGCACCTTCTCTGTGCCTGGGAAGCACAAGTGTTCCCATTGCTTCGCAGAATCGCGTTTGTGCAGAAAACACTAACACTTTTTCAGAAAGAAAGAAAGCACAGAGCCCCAGATTTTATGTTGCCCTGGAGAGCTTGCAGAGCACTGGGGAAAGGCAGGCAGAGAATTCCCTGCTAGCGCCTTCTCTGTGCCTGGGAAGCACAAGTGTTCACATTGCTTCGCAGAATCGCGTTTGTGCAGAAAACACTAACACTTGTTCAGAAGGAAAGAAAGCACAGAGCCCCAGATTTTCTGTTGCCCTGGAGAGCTTGCAGAGCACTGGGGAAAGGCAGGCAGAGAATTCCCTGCTAGCACCTTCTCTGTGCCTGGGAAGCACAAGTGTTCCCATTGCTTCGCAGAATCGCGTTTGTGCAGAAAACACTAACACTTGTTCAGAAGGAAAGAAAGCACAGAGCCCCAGATTTTATGTTGCCCTGGAGAGCTTGCAGAGCACTGGGGAAATGCAGGCAGAGAATTCCCTGCTAGCACCTTCTCTGTGCCTGGGAAGCACAAGTGTTCACATTGCTTCGCAGAATCGCGTTTGTGCAAAAAACACTAACACTTGTTCAGAAGGAAAGAAAGCACAGAGCCCCAGATTTTATGTTGCCCTGGAGAGCTTGCAGAGCACTGGGGAAAGGCAGGCAGAGAATTCCCTGCTAGCACCTTCTCTGTGCCTGGGAAGCACAAGTGTTCCCATTGCTTCGCAGAATCGCGTTTGTGCAGAAAACACTAACACTTGTTCAGAAGGAAAGAAAGCACAGAGCCCCAGATTTTATGTTGCCCTGGAGAGCTTGCAGAGCACTGGGGAAAGGCAGGCAGAGAATTCCCTGCTAGCACCTTCTCTGTGCCTGGGAAGCACAAGTGTTCCCATTGCTTCGCAGAATCGCGTTTGTGCAGAAAACACTAACACTTGTTCAGAAGGAAAGAAAGCACAGAGCCCCACATTTTATGTTGCCCTGGAGAGCTTGCAGAGCACTGGGGAAAGGCAGGCAGAGAATTCCCTGCTAGCACCTTCTCTGTGCCTGGGAAGCACAAGTGTTCCCATTGCTTCGCAGAATCGCGTTTGTGCAGAAAACACTAACACTTGTTCAGAAGGAAAGAAAGCACAGAGCCCCAGATTTTATGTTGCCCTGGAGAGCTTGCAGAGCACTGGGGAAATGCAGGCAGAGAATTCCCTGCTAGCACCTTCTCTGTGCCTGGGAAGCACAAGTGTTCCCATTGCTTCGCAGAATCGCGTTTGTGCAGAAAACACTAACACTTGTTCAGAAGGAAAGAAAGCACAGAGCCCCAGATTTTATGTTGCCCTGGAGAGCTT
>JASWHU010000356.1:0-98544 GCA_030819815.1 Strix occidentalis | reverse complement strand
ACTCTTCCTCCTCTCTCTTCCTCCTCTCTCGTCCTCCTCTCTCCTCCTCCTCTCTCTTCCTCCTCTTTCTTCCTCCTCTCTCTTCCTCCCCTCTCCTCCTCCTCTCTCCTCTTCCTCTCTCTTCCTCCTCTCTCTTCCTCCTCTCTCTTCCTCCTCTCTCTTCCTCTTCACTCTTCCTCCTCTCTCTTCCTCCTCTCTCTTCCTCCTCTCTCCTCTTCCTATCTCTTCCTACTCTCTCTTCATCCTCTCTCATCCTCGTCTCTCTTCCTCCTCTCTCTTCCTCCTCTCTCTTCCTCCTCTCAATTCCTCCTCTCTCTTCTTCCTCTCTCTTCCTCCTCTCTCTTCCACCTCTCTCTTCCTCTCTCTCCTCTTCCTCTATCCTCTTCCTCTCTCTTCCTCCTCTCTCTTCCTCCTCTCTCCTCTTCCTCTCTCTTCCTCCTCTCTCCACTTCCTCTCTCTTCCTGCTCTCTCTTTCTCCTCTCTGCTCCTCCTCTCTCCCCTTCCTCTCTCTTCCTCCGCCCTCTTCCTCCTCTCTCTTCCTCCTCTCTCTTCCTCTTCTCTCTTCCTCCTCTCTCTTCTTCCTCTCTCTTCCTCCTCTCGCTTCCTCTTCTCTCATCTCTCTCTCTTCCTCTTCTGTCTTCCTCCTCTCTCTTCCTCCTCTCTCCTCTTCCTCTATCTTCCTCCTCTCTCTTCCTCCTCTCTCTTCCTCCTCTCTCTTCCTCCTCTCTCTTCCTCCTCTCTCTTCCTCCTTTCTCCTCCTTCTCTCTCTTCCTCCTCTCTCTTCCTCCTCTCTCTTCCTCCTCTCTGTTCCGCCTCTTTCTTCCTCCTCTCTCTTCCTCCCCTCTCCTCCTTCTCTCTCCACTTCCTCTCTCTCCCTCCTCTCTCTTCCCACTCTCTCTTCCTCCTCTCTCTTCCTCTTCTCTTTTCCTCCTCTCTCCTCTCATCTCTCTTCCTCCTCTCTCTTCCTCCTCTCTCTTCCTCCTCTCTCCTCTCATCTCTGTTCCTCCTCTCTCTTCCTCCTCTCTCTTCCTCCTCTCTCTTCCTCCTCTCTCTTCCTCCTCTCTCTTTTTCCTCTATCTTCTTCCTGTCTCTTCCTCCTCTCTCATCCTCGTCTCTCTTCCTCCTCTCTCATCCTCCTCTCTCCTCTTCCTGTCTCTTCCTCCTCTTTCTTCCTCCTCTCTCTTCCTTCTCTCTCCTCTTCCTCTCTCTTCCTCCTCTCTCCACTTCCTCTCTCTTCCTGCTCTCTCTTTCTCCTCTCTGCTCCTCCTCTCTCCCCTTCCTCTCTCTTCCTCCGCCCTCTTCCTCCTCTCTCTTCCTCCTCTCTCTTCCTCCTTTCTCTTCCTCCTCTCTCTTCTTCATCTCTCTTCCTCCTCTCTCTTCCTCCTCTCTCTTCCTCCTCTCAATTCCTCCTCTCTCCTCTTCCTCTCTCTTCCTCCTCTCTCTTCCTACTCGCTCTCCTCTTCTCTCCTCTTCCTCTCTCTTCCTCCTCTCTCTTCCTCCTCTATCATCCTCATCTCTCTTCCTCCTCTCCCTCCTCTCTCTTCCTCCTCTACGGTCCTCACCTCTCTTCCTCCTCACTCTTGCTCCTCTCTCTTCCTCCTCTCTCTTCCTCCACACTCCTATTCCTCTATCTTCCTCCTCTCTCATCCTCCTCTATCATCCTCATCTCTCTTCCTCCTCTCTCTTCCTCCTCTCTCTTCCTCCTCTATCTTCCTCATCTCTCTTCCTCGTCTCTCTTCCTCCTCTCTCTTCCTCCTCTCTCCTCTTCCTGTCTCTTCCTCCTCTCTCCTCTTTCTCTGTCTTCTTCCTCTCTCTTCCTCTTCTCTCTTCTTCCTCTGTCTTCCTCCTCTCTCTTCCACCGCTCTCTTCCTCCTCTCTCCTCTTCCTCTATCCTCTTACTCTCTCTTCCTCCTCTCTCTCCTCTTCTCTCCTCTTCCTCTCTCTTCCTCCTCTCTCTTCCTCCTCTATCATCCTCATCTCTCTTCCTTCTCTCTCTTCCTCCTCTCTCTTCCTCCTCTATCTTCCTCATCTCTCTTCGTCCTCTCTCTTCCTCCTCTCTCTTCCTCCTCTCTCCTCTTCCTGTCTCTTCCTCCTCTCTCTTCCTCCTCTCTCCTCTTCCTCTGTCTTCTTCCTCTCTCTTCCTCTTCTCTCTTCTTCCTTTCTCTTCCTCCTCTCTCTTCCACCGCTCTCTTCCTCCTCTCTCCTCTTCCTCTATCCTCTTCCTCTCTCTTCCTCCTCTCTCTTCCTCATCTCTCCTCTTCCTCTCTCTTCCTCCTCTCTCTTCCTCCTCTCTCTTCCTCCTCTCTCCTCTTCCTCACTCTTCCTCCTCTGTCTTCTTCCTCTCTCTTCCTCCTCTCTCTTCCTACTCTCTCTTCCTCTTCTCTCTTCCTCCTCTCTCCTCTTCCTCTCTCCTCTTCCTCTCTCTTCCTCCTCTCTCTTCCTCCCCTCTCTTCCAACACAATCTTCCTCCTCTCTCCTCTTCTTCTCTCTTCCTCCTCTCTCTTCCTCCTCTCTCTTCCACCTCTCAATTCCTCCTCTGTCCTCTTCCTCTCTTTTCTTAATCTCTCTTCCTAGTCTCTCTTCCTCCTCTCTCTTCCTCCTCTCTCCTCTTCCTCTCTTCTCTTCCTCTCTCTTCCTCCTCTCTCTTCCTCCTCTCTCTTCCACTACACTCTTCCAACACAATCTTCCTCCTCTCTCCTCTTCTTCTCTCTTCCTCCTCTCTCTTCCTCCTCTCTCATCCTCGTCTCTCTTCCTCCTATCTCTTCCTCCTCTCTCTTCCTCCTCTCAATTCCTCCTCTCTCCTCTTCCTCTCACTTCCTCCTCTCTCTTCCTCCTCTCTCTCCTCTTCTCTCCTCTTCCTCTCTCTTCCTCCTCTCTCTTCCTCCTCTATCATCCTCATCTCTCTTCCTCCTCTCTCTTCCTCCTCTCTCTTCCTCCTCTTTCTTCCTCATCTCTCTTCCTCCTAACTCTTGCTCCTCTCTCTTGCTCCTCTCTCCTCCTCCACACTCCTATTCCTCTATCTTCCGCCACTCTCATCCTCCTCTCTCATCCTCCTCTCTCTTCCTCCTCTCTCTTCCTCCTCTCTCCTCTTCCTGTCTCTTCCTCCTCTCTCTTCCTCCTCTCTCCTCTTCCTCTGTCTTCTTCCTCTCTCTTCCTCTTCTCTCTTCTTCCTCTCTCTTTCTCCTCTCTATTCCACCGCTCTCTTCCTCCTCTCTCCTCTTCCTCTATCCTCTTCCTCTCTCATCCTTCTCTCTCTTCCTCATCTCTCCTCTTCCTCTCTCTTCCTCCTCTCTCGTCCTCCTCTCTCTTCCTCCTCTCTCTTCCTCTTCACTCATCCTCGTCTCTCTTCCACCTCTCTCTTCCTCCTCTCTCCTCTTCCTATCTCTTCCTACTCTCTCTTCATCCTCTCTCATCCTCGTCTCTCTTCCTCCTCTCTCTTCCTCCTCTTTCTTCCTCCTCTCTCTTCCTCCCCTCTCCTCCTCCTCTCTCCTCTTCCTCTCTCTTCCTCCTCTCTCTTCCTCCTCTCTCTTCCTCCTCTCTCTTCCTCTTCACTCATCCTCGTCTCTCTTCCTCCTCTCTCTTCCTCTTCTCTCCTCTTCCTATCTCTTCCTACACTCTCTTCATCCTCTCTCATCCTCGTCTCTCTTCCTCCTCTCTCTTCCTCCTCTCTCTTCCTCCTCTCAATTCCTCCTCTCTCTTCTTCCTCTCTCTTCCTCCTCTCTCTTCCACCTCTCTCTTCCTCTCTCTCCTCTTCCTCTATCCTCTTCCTCTCTCTTCCTCCTCTCTCTTCCTCCTCTCTCCTCTTCCTCTCTCTTCCTCCTCTCTCCACTTCCTCTCTCTTCCTGCTCTCTCTTTCTCCTCTCTGCTCCTCCTCTCTCCCCTTCCTCTCTCTTCCTCCGCCCTCTTCCTCCTCTCTCTTCCTCCTCTCTCTTCCTCTTCTCTCTTCCTCCTCTCTCTTCTTCCTCTCTCTTCCTCCTCTCTCTTCTTCCTCTCTCTTCCTCCTCTCGCTTCCTCTTCTCTCATCTCTCTCTCTTCCTCTTCTGTCTTCCTCCTCTCTCTTCCTCCTCTCTCCTCTTCCTCTATCTTCCTCCTCTCTCTTCCTCCTCTCTCTTCCTCCTCTCTCTTCCTCCTCTCTCTTCCTCCTCTCTCTTCCTCCTCTCTCTTCCTCCTTTCTCCTCCTCCTCTCTCTTCCTCCTCTCTCTTCCTCCTCTCTCTTCCTCCTCTCTCCTCTTCCTCTCTCTTCCTCCTCTCTCCACTTCCTCTCTCTTCCTGCTCTCTCTTTCTCCTCTCTGCTCCTCCTCTCTCCCCTTCCTCTCTCTTCCTCCGCCCTCTTCCTCCTCTCTCTTCCTCCTCTCTCTTCCTCCTTTCTCTTCCTCCTCTCTCTTCTTCCTCTCTCTTCCTCCTCTCTCTTCCTCCTCTCTCTTCCTCCTCTCAATTCCTCCTCTCTCCTCTTCCTCTCTCTTCCTCCTCTCTCTTCCTACTCGCTCTCCACTTCTCTCCTCTTCCTCTCTGTTCCTCCTCTCTCATCCTCCTCTATCATCCTCATCTCTCTTCCTCCTCTCTCTTCCTCCTCTCTCTTCCTCCTCTCTCCTCTTCCTGTCTCTTCCTCCTCTCTCCTCTTTCTCTGTCTTCTTCCTCTCTCTTCCTCTTCTCTCTTCTTCCTCTGTCTTCCTCCTCTCTCTTCCACCGCTCTCTTCCTCCTCTCTCCTCTTCCTCTATCCTCTTCCTCTCTCTTCCTCCTCTCTCTTCCTCCTCTATCATCCTCATCTCTCTTCCTTCTCTCTCTTCCTCCTCTCTCTTCCTCCTCTCTCTTCCTCATCTCTCTTCGTCCTCTCTCTTCCTCCTCTCTCTTCCTCCTCTCTCCTCTTCCTGTCTCTTCCTCCTCTCTCTTCCTCCTCTCTCCTCTTCCTCTGTCTTCTTCCTCTCTCTTCCTCTTCTCTCTTCTTCCTTTCTCTTCCTCCTCTCTCTTCCACCGCTCTCTTCCTCCTCTCCCCTCTTCCTCTATCCTCTTCCTCTCTCTTCCTCCTCTCTCTTCCTCATCTCTCCTCTTCCTCTCTCTTCCTCCTCTCTCTTCCTCCTCTCTCTTCCTCCTCTCTCCTCTTCCTCTCTCTTCCTCCTCTGTCTTCTTCCTCTCTCTTCCTCCTCTCTCTTCCTACTCTCTCTTCCTCTTCTCTCTTCCTCCTCTCTCCTCTTCCTCTCTCCTCTTCCTCTCTCTTCCTCCTCTCTCTTCCTCCCCTCTCTTCCAACACAATCTTCCTCCTCTCTCCTCTTCTTCTCTCTTACTCCTCTCTCTTCCTCCTCTCTCTTCCACCTCTCAATTCCTCCTCTCTCCTCTTCCTCTCTTTTCTTCCTCTCTCTTCCTAGTCTCTCTTCCTCCTCTCTCTTCCTCCTCTCTCCTCTTCCTCTCTTCTCTTCCTCTCTCTTCCTCCTCTCTCTTCCTCCTCTCTCTTCCACCACACTCTTCCACCACAATCTTCCTCCTCTCTCCTCTTCTTCTCTCTTCCTCCTCTCTTTTCCTCCTCTCTCTTCCTCCTCTTAATTCCTCCTCTCTCCTCTTCCTCTATCTTCCTCCTCTCTCTTCATTCTCTCTCTTCCTCCTCTCTCCTCTTCCTCTCTCTTCCTCCTCTCTCCTCTTCCTCTCTCTTCCTCCTCACTCTTCCTCCTCTCTCTTCCTCCTCTCTCTTCCTCCTCTCTCTTCCTCCACTCTCTTCCAACACAATCTTCCTCCTCTCTCCTCTTCTTCACTCTTCCTCCTCTCTCTTCCTCCTCTCTCCTCCTCCTCTCTCTTCCTCCTCTCAGTTCCTCGTCTCTCCTCTTCCTCTCTCTTCCTCCTCTCTCTTCCTCCTCTCTCCTCTTCCTGTCTCTTCCTCCTCTCTCTTCCTCCTCTCTCTACCTCCTTTCTCCTCTTCTTCTCTCTTCCTCCTCTCTCTTCCTCCTCTCTCTTCCTCCTCTCAATTCCTCCTGTCTCTTCCTCCTCTCTCTTCCTCCACTCTTTTCCAACACAATCTTCCTCCTCTCTCCTCTTCTTCTCTCTTCCTCTACTCTCTTCCTCCTCTCTCTTCCTTCTCTCTCTTCCTCCACTCTCCTCTTCCTCTCTCTTCCTCCTCACTCTTGCTCCTCTCTCATCCTCGTCTCTCTTCCTCCTCTCTTTTCCTCCTCTCTCTTCCTCCTCTATCCTCCTCATCTCTCTTCCTCCTCACTCTTGCTCCTCTCTCTTCCTTCTCTCTCTTCCTCCTCTCACCTCTTCCTCTCTCCTCTTCCTCTCTCTTCCTCCTCTCTCCTCCTCCTCTCTCCTCCTCCTCTCTCTTCCTCCTCTCTATTCCTCCTCTCTACTCCTCATCTCTCTTCTTCCTCTCTCTTCCTACTTTCTCCTCTTCCTCTCTCTTCCTCCTCTCTCTTCCTCCTTTCTCTTCCTCCTCTCTCTTCTTCCTCTCTCTTCCTCCTCTCTCTTCCTCCTCTCTCTTCCTCCTCTCAATTCCTCCTCTCTCCTCTTCCTCTCTCTTCCTCCTCTCTCTTCCTACTCGCTCTCCACTTCTCTCCTCTTCCTCTCTGTTCCTCCTCTCTCATCCTCCTCTATCATCCTCATCTCTCTTCCTCCTCTCTCTTCCTCCTCTCTCTTCCTCCTCTCTCCTCTTCCTGTCTCTTCCTCCTCTCTCCTCTTTCTCTGTCTTCTTCCTCTCTCTTCCTCTTCTCTCTTCTTCCTCTGTCTTCCTCCTCTCTCTTCCACCGCTCTCTTCCTCCTCTCTCCTCTTCCTCTATCCTCTTCCTCTCTCTTCCTCCTCTCTCTTCCTCCTCTATCATCCTCATCTCTCTTCCTTCTCTCTCTTCCTCCTCTCTCTTCCTCCTCTCTCTTCCTCATCTCTCTTCGTCCTCTCTCTTCCTCCTCTCTCTTCCTCCTCTCTCCTCTTCCTGTCTCTTCCTCCTCTCTCTTCCTCCTCTCTCCTCTTCCTCTGTCTTCTTCCTCTCTCTTCCTCTTCTCTCTTCTTCCTTTCTCTTCCTCCTCTCTCTTCCACCGCTCTCTTCCTCCTCTCCCCTCTTCCTCTATCCTCTTCCTCTCTCTTCCTCCTCTCTCTTCCTCATCTCTCCTCTTCCTCTCTCTTCCTCCTCTCTCTTCCTCCTCTCTCTTCCTCCTCTCTCCTCTTCCTCTCTCTACCTCCTCTGTCTTCTTCCTCTCTCTTCCTCCTCTCTCTTCCTACTCTCTCTTCCTCTTCTCTCTTCCTCCTCTCTCCTCTTCCTCTCTCCTCTTCCTCTCTCTTCCTCCTCTCTCTTCCTCCCCTCTCTTCCAACACAATCTTCCTCCTCTCTCCTCTTCTTCTCTCTTACTCCTCTCTCTTCCTCCTCTCTCTTCCACCTCTCAATTCCTCCTCTCTCCTCTTCCTCTCTTTTCTTCCTCTCTCTTCCTAGTCTCTCTTCCTCCTCTCTCTTCCTCCTCTCTCCTCTTCCTCTCTTCTCTTCCTCTCTCTTCCTCCTCTCTCTTCCTCCTCTCTCTTCCACCACACTCTTCCACCACAATCTTCCTCCTCTCTCCTCTTCTTCTCTCTTCTCCTCTCTTTTCCTCCTCTCTCTTCCTCCTCTTAATTCCTCCTCTCTCCTCTTCCTCTATCTTCCTCCTCTCTCTTCATTCTCTCTCTTCCTCCTCTCTCCTCTTCCTCTCTCTTCCTCCTCTCTCCTCTTCCTCTCTCTTCCTCCTCACTCTTCCTCCTCTCTCTTCCTCCTCTCTCTTCCTCCTCTCTCTTCCTCCTCTCTCTTCCTCCACTCTCTTCCAACACAATCTTCCTCCTCTCTCCTCTTCTTCACTCTTCCTCCTCTCTCTTCCTCCTCTCTCCTCCTCCTCTCTCTTCCTCCTCTCAGTTCCTCGTCTCTCCTCTTCCTCTCTCTTCCTCCTCTCTCTTCCTCCTCTCTCCTCTTCCTGTCTCTTCCTCCTCTCTCTTCCTCCTCTCTCTACCTCCTTTCTCCTCTTCTTCTCTCTTCCTCCTCTCTCTTCCTCCTCTCTCTTCCTCCTCTCAATTCCTCCTGTCTCTTCCTCCTCTCTCTTCCTCCACTCTTTTCCAACACAATCTTCCTCCTCTCTCCTCTTCTTCTCTCTTCCTCTACTCTCTTCCTCCTCTCTCTTCCTTCTCTCTCTTCCTCCACTCTCCTCTTCCTCTCTCTTCCTCCTCACTCTTGCTCCTCTCTCATCCTCGTCTCTCTTCCTCCTCTCTTTTCCTCCTCTCTCTTCCTCCTCTATCCTCCTCATCTCTCTTCCTCCTCACTCTTGCTCCTCTCTCTTCCTCCTCTCTCTTCCTCCTCTCACCTCTTCCTCTCTCCTCTTCCTCTCTCTTCCTCCTCTCTCTTCCTCCTCTCTCCTCTTCCTCTCTCTTCCTCCTCTCTCTTCCTCCTCTCTGTTCCTCCTCTGTCTTCCTCTTCTCTCTTCCTCCTCTCTCTTCCTCCTCTCTCCTCCTCCTCTCTCCTCCTCCTCTCTCTTCCTCCTCTCTATTTCTCCTCTCTACTCCTCATCTCTCTTCTTCCTCTCTCTTCCTACTTTCTCCTCTTCCTCTCTCTTCCTCCTCTCTCTTCCTCCTCCCTCTTCCTCCTCTCTCTTCCTCCTCTCTCTTCCTCCTCTCTCCTCCTCCTCTCTCCTCCTCCTCTCTCTTCCTCCTCTCTCTTCCTCCTCTCTCTTCCTCCTCTCTCTTCCTCCTCCCTCTTCCTCCTCTCTCTTCCTCCTCTCTATTCCTCCTCTCTCTTCCTCCTCTCTCTTCCTCCTCTCTCCTCTTCCTCTCTCTTCCTCCTCTCTCTTCCTCCTCTCTCTTCCTCCTTTCTCCACTTCTTCTCTCTTCCTCCTCTCTCTTCCTCCTCTCTCTTCCTCCTCTCAATTCCTCCTCTCTCCTCTTCCTCTCTCTACCTCCTCTCTCTTCCTCCTTTCTCTTCCTCTTCTCTCCTCTTCCTCTCTCTTCCTCCTCTCTCTTCCTCCTCTATCCTCCTCAACTCTCTTCCTCCTCACTCTTGCTCCTCTCTCTTCCTCCTCTCTCCTCCTCCACACTCCTCTTCCTCTATCTTCTTCCTCTCTCATCCTCCTCTCTCATCCTCCTCTCTCTTCCTCCTCTCTCATCTTCCTCTCTCTTCCTCCTCTCTCTTCATCCACTCTCTTCCAACACAATCTTCTTCCTCTCTGCTCTTCTTCTCTCTTCCTCCTCTCTCTTCCTCCTCTCTGCTCTTCCTTTCTCTTCCTTCTCTCTCTTCCTCCTCTCTCATTTTCATCTCTCCTCCTCCTCCTCTCTTCTCTTCCTATCTCTTCCTCCTCTCTCTTCCCCCTTTCTCTTCCTCCTCTCTCTTCCTCCTCTCTCTTCCTCCTCTCTACTCCTCATCTCTCTTCTTCCTCTCTCTTCCTCCTTTCTCCTCTTCCTCTCTCTTCCTCCTCTCTCTTCCTCCTCCCTCTTCCTCCTCTCTCTTCCTCCTCTCTCTTCCTCCTCTCTCTTTCTCCTCTCTCCTCCTCCTCTCTCCTCCCTCCTCTCTCTTCCTCCTGTCTCTTCCTCCTGTCTCTTCCTCCTCTCTCTTCCTCCTCCCTCTTCCTCCTCTCTCTTCCTCCTCTCTATTCCTCCTCTCTCTTCCTTCTCTCTCTTCCTCCTCTCTCCTCTTCCTGTCTCTTCCTCCTCTCTCTTCCTCCTCTCTCTTCCTCCTTTCCCCTCTTCTTCTCTCTTCCTCCTCTCTCTTCCTCCTCTCTCTTCCTCCTCTCAATTCCTCCTCTCTCCTCTTCCTCTCTCTTCCTCCTCTCTCTTCCTCCTCTCTCTTCCTCTTCTCTCCTCTTCCTCTCTCTTCCTCCTCTCTCTTCCTCCTCTATCCTCCTCATCTCTCTTCCTCCTCACTCTTGCTCCTCTCTCTTCCTCCTCTCTCCTCCTCCACACTCCTCTTCCTCTATCTTCCTCCTCCCTCATCCTCCTCTCTCATCCTCCTCTCTATTCCTCCTCTCTCATCCTCCTCTCTCTTCCTCCTCTCTTTTCATCCACTCTCTTCCAACACAATATTCTTCCTCTCTCCTCTTCTTCTCTCTTCCTCCTCTCTCTTCCTCCTCTCTGCTCTTCCTTTCTCTTCCTTCTCTCTCTTCCTCCTCTCTCATTTTCATCTCTCCTCCTCCTCCTCTCTTCTCTTCCTATCTCTTCCTCCTCTCTCTTCCCCCTGTCTCTTCCTCCTCTCTCTTCCTCCTCTCTCTTCCTCCTCTCTACTCCTCATCTCTCTTCTTCCTCTCTCTTCCTCCTTTCTCCTCTTCCTCTCTCTTCCTCCTCTCTCTTCCTCCTCCCTCTTCCTCCTCTCTCTTCCTCCTCTCTCTTCCTCCTCTCTCCTCCTCCTCTCTCCTCCTCCTCTCTCCTCCACCTCCCTCTTCCTCCTCTCTCTTCCTCCTCTCTCTTCCTCCTCTCTCTTCCTCCTCTCTCTTCCTCCTCTCTCCTCTTCCTGTCTCTTCCTCCTCTCTCTTCCTCCTCTCTCTTCCTCCTCTCTCCTCTTCCTCTCTCTTCCTCCTCTCTCATCCTCGTCCCTCTTCCTCCACTCTCCTCTTCCTCTCTCTTCCTCCTCTCTCTTCCTCCTCTCTCTTCCTCCTCTCTCTACCTCCTCTCTCTTCCTCATTTCACCTACTCCTCTCTCCTCTTCCTCTCTCTTCCGCCTCTCTCATCCTCCTCTGTCTTCCTTCTCTCTCTTCCTCCTCTCTCTTCCACCTCTCTCCTCTTTCTCTATCGTCTTCCTCTCTCTTCCTCCTCTCTCTTCCTCCTCTCTCCTCTTCCTCTCTCTTCCTCCTCTCTCCTCCTCCTCTCTCTTCCTCCTCACTCTTCCTCCTCTCTCTTCCTCCTCTCTCTTCTTCCTCTCTCTTCCTCCTCTCTCTTCCTCCTCTCTCTTCCTCCTCTCTCATCCTCTTCTCTCCTCTTCCTCTTTCCTCTTCCTCTCTCTTCCTCCTCTCTCTTCCTCCTCTCTCTTCCTCCACTCTCTTCCAACACAATCTTCCTCCTCTCTCCTGTTCTTCTCTTTTCCTCCTCTCTCTTCCGCCTCTTTCTTCCTCCTCTCTCTTCCCCCCCTCTGACTTCTCTCTCCTCTACCTCTCCCTTCCTACTCTCTCTTCCGCTTCTCTCTTCCTCCACGCTCTTCCTCCTCTCTCTTCCTCCTCTCTCCTCTCATCTCTCTTCCTCCTCTCTCTTCCTCCTCTCTCCTCTTCCTCTCTCTTCCTCCTCTCTCTTCCTCCTCTCTCTTTTTCCTCTATCTTCCTCTCTCTCTTCCTCCTCTCTCATCCTCGTCTCTCTTCCTCCTCTCTCATCCTCCTCTCTCCTCCTCCTCTCTCTTCCTCCTCTCTCTTCCTCCTCTCTCTTCCTGCTCTCTCTTCCTCCTCTCTCCTCTTCCTGTCTCTTCCTCCTCTCTCTTCCTCCTCTCTCTTCCTCCTCTCTCCTCTTCCTCTCTTTTCCTCCTCTCTCTTACTCCTCTCTCTTCCTGCTCTCTCTTCCTCCTCTGTCTTCCTCCTCTCTCTTCCTCCTCTCTCTTCCTCATCTCTCTTCCACCTCTCTCTTCCTCCTCTCTCTTCCTCCTCTCTCTTCCTCCTCTCTCCTCTTCCTATCTCTTCCTCCTCTCTCTTCCTCCTCTCTCATCCTCGTCTCTCTTCCTCCTCTCTCTTCCTCCTCTCTCTTCCTCCTCTCAATTCCTCCTCTATCCTCTTCCTCTCTCTTCCTCCTCTCTCTTCCTACTCTCTCTCCTCTTCTCTCCTCTTCCTCTCTCTTCCTCCTCTCTCTTCCTCGTCTATCATCCTCATCTCTCTTCCTCCTCTCTCTTCCTCTTCTCTCTTCCTCCTCTATCGTCCTCACCTCTCTTCCTCCTCACTCTTGCTCCTCTCTCTTTTCCTCCTCTCTCTTCCTCCACACTCCTATTCCTCTATCTTCCTCCTCTCTCATCCTCCTCTATCATCCTCATCTCTCTTCCTCCTCTCTCTTCCTCCTCTCTCTTCCTCCTCTATCTTCCTCATCTCTCTTCCTCCTCTCTCTTCCTCCTCTCTCTTCCTCCTCTCTCCTCTTCCTGTCTCTTCCTCCTCTCTCTTCCTCCTCTCTCTTCCACCGCTCTCTTCCTCCTCTCTCCTCTTCCTCTCTCCTCTTCCTCTCTCTTCCTCCTCTCTCTTCCTCCTCTATCTTCCTCATCTCTCTTCCTCCTCTCTCTTCCTCCTCTCTCTTCCTCCTCTCTCCTCTTCCTGTCTCTTCCTCCTCTCTCTTCTTCCTCTCTCCTCTTCCTCTGTCTTCTTCCTCTCTCTTCCTCTTCTCTCTTCTTCCTCTCTCTTCCTCCTCTCTCTTCCTACTCTCTCTTCCTCCAGTCTCTTTCTCCTCTCTCCTCTTCCTCTCTCCTCTTCCTCTCTCTTCCTCCTCTCCCTTCCTCCTCTCTCTTCCTCCTCTCTCTTCCAACACAATCTTCCTCCTCTCTCCTCTTCTTCTCTCTTCCTCCTCTCCCTTCCTCCTCTCTTTTCCTCCTCTCAATTCCTCCTCTCTCCTCTTCCTCTCTTTTCCTCCTGTCTCTTCCTAGTCTCTCTTCCTCCTCTCTCTTCCTCCTCTCTCCTCTTCCTCTGTTCTCTTCCTCTCTCTTCCTCCTCTCTCTTCCTCCTCCTTCTTCCACCACACTCTTCCAACACAATCTTCCTCCTCTCTCCTCTTCTTCCCTCTTCCTCCTCTCTCTTCCTCCTCTTAATTCCTCCTCTCTCCTCTTCCTCTCTCTTCCTCCTCTCTCTTCATCCTCTCTCTTCCTCCTCTCTCCTCTTCCTCTCTCTTCCTCCTCTCTCCTCTTCCTCTCTCTTCCTCCTCACTCTTCCTCCTCTTTTCCTCCTCTCTCTTCTTCCTCTCTCTTCCTCCTCTTCTTCCTCCTCTCTCTTCCTCCTCTCTCTTCGTCCTCTCTCCTCTTCCTCTCTCCTCTTCCTCTCTCTTCCTCCTCTCTCTTCCAACACAATCTTCCTCCTCTCTCCTCTTCTTCCCTCTTCCTCCTCTCTCTTCCTCCTCTTAATTCCTCCTCTCTCCTCTTCCTCTCTCTTCCTCCTCTCTCCTCTTCCTCTCTCTTCCTCCTCACTCTTCCTCCTCTCTCTTCCTCCTCTCTCTTCTTCCTCTCTCTTCCTCCTCTCTCTTCCTCCTCTCTCTTCCTCCTCTCTCATCCTCTTCTCTCCTCTTCCTCTCTCCTCTTCCTCTCTCTTCCTGCTCTCTCTTCCTCCTCTCTCTTCCTCCACTCTCTTCCAACACAATCTTCCTCCTCTCTCCTGTTCTTCTCTTTTCCTCCTCTCTCTTCCGCCTCTTTCTTCCTCCTCCCTCTTCCCCCCCTCTGACTTCTCTCTCCTCTACCTCTCTCTTCCTCCTCTCTCTTCCTCCTCTCTCCTCTCATCTCTCTTCCTCCTCTCTCTTCCTCCTCTCTGTTTCTCCTCTCTCTTTTTCCTCTATCTTCCTCTCTCTCTTCCTCCTCTCTCATCCTCGTCTCTCTTCCTCCTCTCTCATCCTCCTCTCTCCTCCTCCTCTCTCTTCCTCCTCTCTCTTCCTCCTCTCTCTTCCTCCTCTCTCTTCCTCCTCTCTCCTCTTCCTGTCTCTTCCTCCTCTCTCTTCCTCCTCTCTCTTCCTCCTCTCTCCTCTTCCTCTCTTTTCCTCCTCTCTCTTCCTCCTCTCTCTTCCTCCTCTCTCTTCCTCCTCTGTCTTCCTCCTCTCTCTTCCTCCTCTCTCTTCCTCATCTCTCTTCCACCTCTCTCTTCCTCCTCTCTCCACTTCCTCTCTCTTCCTGCTCTCTCCTCTTCCTATCTCTTCCTCCTCTCTCTTCCTCCTCTCTCTTCCTCCTCTCAATTCCTCCTCTATCCTCTTCCTCTCTCTTCCTCCTCTCTCTTCCTACTCTCTCTCCTCTTCTCTCCTCTTCCTCTCTCTTCCTCCTCTCTCTTCCTCGTCTATCATCCTCATCTCTCTTCCTCCTCTCTCTTCCTCTTCTCTCTTCCTCCTCTATCGTCCTCACCTCTCTTCCTCCTCACTCTTGCTCCTCTCTCTTTTCCTCCTCTCTCTTCCTCCACACTCCTATTCCTCTATCTTCCTCCTATCTCATCCTCCTCTATCATCCTCATCTCTCTTCCTCCTCTCTCTTCCTCCTCTCTCTTCCTCCTCTATCTTCCTCATCTCTCTTCCTCCTCTCTCTTCCTCCTCTCTCTTCCTCCTCTCTCCTCTTCCTGTCTCTTCCTCCTCTCTCTTCCTCCTCTCTCTTCCACCGCTCTCTTCCTCCTCTATCCTCTTCCTCTATCCTCTTACTCTCTCTTCCTCCTCTCTCTCCTCTTCTCTCCTCTTCCTCTCTCTTCCTCCTCTCTCTTCCTCCTCTATCTTCCTCATCTCTCTTCCTCCTCTCTCTTCCTCCTCTCTCTTCCTCCTCTCTCCTCTTCCTGTCTCTTCCTCCTCTCTCTTCTTCCTCTCTCCCCTTCCTCTGTCTTCTTCCTCTCTCTTCCTCTTCTCTCTTCTTCCTCTCTCTTCCTCCTCTCTCTTCCTACTCTCTCTTCCTCCTGTCTATTCCTCCTCTCTCCTCTTTCCTCTCTCCTCTTCCTCTCTCTTCCTCCTCTCCCTTCCTCCTCTCTCTTCCTCCTCTCAATTCCTCCTCTCTCCTCTTCCTCTCTTTTCCTCCTGTCTCTTCCTAGTCTCTCTTCCTCCTCTCTCTTCCTCCTCTCTCCTCTTCCTCTGTTCTCTTCCTCTCTCTTCCTCCTCTCTCTTCCTCCTCTCTCTTCCACCACACTCTTCCAACACAATCTTCCTCCTCTCTCCTCTTCCTCTCTCTTCCTCCTCTCTCTTCATCCTCTCTCTTCCTCCTCTCTCCTCTTCCTCTCTCTTCCTCCTCTCTCCTCTTCCTCTCTCTTCCTCCTCACTCTTCCTCCTCTTTTCCTCCTCTCTCTTCTTCCTCTCTCTTCCTCCTCTTCTTCCTCCTCTCTCTTCCTCCTCTCTCTTCGTCCTCTCTCCTCTTCCTCTCTCCTCTTCCTCTCTCTTCCTCCTCTCTCTTCCAACACAATCTTCCTCCTCTCTCCTCTTCTTCTCTCTTCCTCCTATCTCTTCCTCCTCTCTCCTCCTCCTCTCTCTTCCTCCTCTCAGGTCCTCGTCTCTCCTCTTCCTCTCTCTTCCTCTGCTCTCTTCCTCCTCTCTCTTCCTCCTCTCTCTTCCTCCTCTCTCCTCTTCCTGTCTCTTCCTACTCTCTCTTCCTCCTCTCTCTTCCTCCTTTCTCCTCTTATTCTCTATTCCTCCTCTCAATTCCTCCTGCTCTTCCTCCTCTCTCTTCCTCCACTCTTTTCCAACACAATCTTCCTCCTCTCTCCTCTTCTTCTCTCTTCCTCTACTCTCTTCCTCCTCTCTCTTCCTCCTCTCTCTTCCTCCTCTCTCCTCTTCCTCTCTCTTCGTCCTCTCTCTTCCTCCTCTCTCTTCCTCTTCTCTCCTCTTCCTCTCTCTTCCACCTCACTCTTGCTCCTCTCTCATCCTCGTCTCTCTTCCTCCTCTCTCTTCCTCCTCTCTCTTCCTCCTCTATCCTCCTACCCTCTCTTCCTCCTCACTCTTGCTCCTCTCTCTTCCTCCTCTCTCTTCCTCCTCTCACCTCTTCCTCTCTCCTCTTCCTCTCTCTTCCTCCTCTCTCTTCCTCCTCTCTCTTCCTCCACTCTCTTCCAATACAATCTTACTCCCCTCTCCTCTTCTTCTCTCTTCCTCCTCTCTCTTCCTCCTCTCTCTTCCTCCTCTCAATTCCTCCTCTCTCCTCTTCCTCTCTCTTCCTCCTCTCTCTTCCTCCTCTCTCTTCCTCCTCTCTCTTCCTACTCTCTCTTCCTACTCTCTCCTCTCATCTCTCTTCCTCCTCTCTCTTCCTCCTCTCTCTTCCTCTTCTCTCTTACTCCTCTCTCTTTTTCCACTATATTCCTCCTCTCTCTTCCTTCTCTATCCTCCTCATCTCTCTTCACCCTCACTCTTGCTCCTCTCTCTTCCTCCTCTCTCTTCCTCCACACTCCTTTTCCTCTATCTTCCTCCTCTCTCATCCTCCTCTCTCATCCTCCTCTCTCTTCCTCTTCTCTCTTCCTCCTCTCTCCTCTTCCTCTCTCTTCCTCCTCTCTCATCCTCCTCTCTCCTCCTCCTCTCTCTTCCTCCTCTCTCTTCCACCTCTCTGTTCCTCCTCTCTCCTCTTCCTCTATCCTCTTCCTCTCTCTTCCTCCTCTCTCTTCCTCCTCTCCTCCCTCCTCTCTCTTCCTCCACTCTCTTCCAACACAATCATCCTCCTCTCTCCTCTTCTTCTCTCATCCTCCTCTCTCTTCCTCCTCTCTCTTCCTCCTCTCTCTTCCTCATCTCTCTTCCTCCTCTCTCTTCCTCCTCTCTCTTCCTTCTCAATCTTCCTCCTCTTCCTTCTCCTCACTTCCTCCTCTCTCCTCCTCTCCTCTCTTCCTCATCTCTCTTCCTCCTCTCTCTTCCTCCACTATCCTCTTCCTCTCTCTTCCTCCACCTCTTCCTTCTCTCTCTTCCTCCTCTCTCTTCCTCCTCTCTCCTCCTCCTCTCTCCTCTTCCTCTCTATTCCTCCTCTCTCTTCCTCCTCTCTCTTCCTCCTCTCTCTTCCTCATTTATCCTCCTCATCTCTCTTCCTCCTCACTCTTGCTCCTCTCTCTTCCTCTTCTCTCTTCCTGCTCTCACCTCTTCCTCTCTCCTCTTCCTCTCTCTTCCTCCTCTCTCTTCCTCCTCTCTCTTCCTCCTCTCTCTTCCTCCTCTCTCCTCTTCCTCTATATTCCTCCTCTCTCTTCCTCCTCTCTCTTCCTCCTCTCTCTTCTTCTTGTCTCTTCCTCCTCTCTCTTCCTCCTCTCTCCTCCTCCTCTCTCCTCCTCCTCTCTCTTCCTCTTCTCTCTTCCTCCTCTGTCTTCCTTCTCTCTTCCGCCTCTTTCTTCCTCCTTACTCTTCCTACCCTCTCCTCCTTCTCTCTCCTCTTCCTCTCTCTTCCTCCTCTCTCTTCCTCCTCTCTCTTCCTCCTCTCTCTTCCTACTCTCTCCTCTCATTTCTCTTCCTCCTCTCTCTTCCTCCTCTCACTTCCTCCTCTCTCTTACTCCTCTCTCTTTTTCCTCTATGTTCCTCCTCTCTCTTCCTCCTCTCTCCTCTTCCTCTCTCTTCCTCCTCTCTCCTCCTCCTCTCTCTTTCTCCTCTCTCTTCCACCTCTCTATTCCTCCTCTCTCCTCTTCCTCTATCCTCTTCCTCTCTCTTCCTCCTCTCTCTTCCTCCTCTCTCCTCTTCCTCTCTCTTCCTCCTCTCTCCTCATCCTCTCTCTTCCTCCTCTCTCATCCTCCTCTCTCATCCTCCTCTCTCTTCCTCCTCTCTCTTCCTCCTCTCTCTTCTTCCTCTCTCTTCCTCCTCTCTCCTCCTCCTCTCTCTTCCTCCTCTCTCCTCCTCCTCTCTCTTCCTCCTCTCTCTTCCTCTCTCTCCTCTTCCTCTCTCTGCCTCCTCTCTCTTCCTCCTCTCTCTTCCTACTCTCTCCTCCTCCTCTCTCCTCTTCCTCACTCTAACTCCTCTCTCTTCCTCCTATCTCCTCTTCCTCTCTCTTCCTCCTCACTCTTGCTCCTCTCCCATCCTCGTCTCTCTTCCTCCTCTCTCTTCCTACTCTCTTCCTCCTCTCTCCTCCTCTTCTCTCTTCCTCCTCTCTCTTCCTCCTCTCCCCTCTTCCTCTCTCTTCCTCCTCCCTCTTGCTCCTCTCTCTTCCTCCTCTCTCCTCTTCCTCCCTCTTCCTCCTCTCTCTTCCTCCTCTCTCTTCCTCCTCTCTCTTCCTCCTCTCTCCTCCAAATCTCTGCTCTTCCTCTCTCTCCCTCCATTCTTTTCCTCCTCTCTCTTCCTCCTCTCTCCTCTTCTTCTCTATTCCTCCTCTCTCTTCATCCTCGCTCTTCTTCCCCTCTCTTCCTCCTCTCTCTTCCTAATCTCTCTTTCTCCATTCTCCTCTTCCTCTCTCTTCCTCCTCTCTCCTCCTCCTCTCTTCTTTTCCTCACTCTTCCTCCTCTCTCTTCCTCCTCTCTCCTCCTCATCTCTCTTCCTCCTCTCTCTTCCTCCTCTCTCCTCCTCCTATCTCCTCCTCCTTTCTCCTCTTCCTCTCTCTTCCTCCTCTCTCTTCTTACTCTCTCTTCCTCCTCCCTATTCCGCCTGTCTCTTCCTGCTCTCTGCTCCTCCTCTCTCCTTCTCCTCTCTCTTCCTCCTCTCTCCTCTTCATCTCTCTTCCTCCTCTCTCTTCCTCCTCTCTCCTCTTCCTCTTTCTTCCTCCTCTCTCTTCCTCTTCTCTCCTCTTCCTCTCTCTTCCTCCTCCTCTTCCTCGTCTCTCTTTCTCCTCTCTCTTCCTCCTCTCTTCTCCTCCTCTATCTTCCTCCTCTGTCCTCTTACTCTCACTTCCTCCTCTCTCTTCCTCCTCCCTATTCCTCCTCTCTCCTCTTCCTCTCTCTTCCTCCTCTCTCTTCCTCCTCTCTCCTCTTCCTCTCTCTTCCTCCACTCTCCTCTTCCTCTCTTCATCCTCTCTCTTCCTTCTCTCTCTTCTTACCTCACTCCTCCTCCTCTCTGCTCTTCCTCTCTCTTCCTCCTCTCTGTTCCTCAACTCTCCTCTTTCTCTCTCTTCCTCCTCTCTCTTCCTCCACTCTCTTCTTCCTCTCTCTTCGTCCTCTCTCCTCCTCCTCTCTCCTATTCCTCCCTTTTCCTCCTCTCTCTTGCTCCTCTCTCTTCCAACACTCTGCTCTTCCTCTCTCTCCCTCCATTCTTTTACTCCTCTCTCTTCCTTCTCTCTCTTACTCCTCTCTCTTCCTCCTCTCTCCTCTTCTTCTCTATTCCTCCTCTCTCTTCATCCTCTCTCTTCTTCCCCTCTCTTCCTCCTCTCTCTTCCTAATCTCTCTTTCTCCTTTCTCCTCTTCCTCTCTCTTCCTCCTCTCTCCTCTTCCTCTCTCTTCCTCCTCTCTCTTCCTCCTCTATCTTCCTCCTCTCTCTTCCTCCTCTCTCCTCTTCCTTTCTCTTCCTTCTCTCTCTTCCTCCTCTCTCTTCCTCCTCTCTCTTCCTCCTCTCTCCTCCTCCTCTCTCTTCCTCCTTTCTGTTCCTGCTCTCTCTTCCTTCTCTCTCTTCCTCCTCTCTGCTCTTCCTCTCTCTTCCGCCTTTCTTTTCCTCCTCTCTCTTCTTCCTCTCTCTTCCTCCTCTCTCTTCCTCCTCTCTCTTGCTCCTCTCTCATCCTCGTCTCTTTTCCTCCTCTCTCTTCCTCCTCTCTCTTCCTCCTGTCTCTTCCTCCTCTCTCTTCCTCCTCTCTCCTCTTCATCTCTCTTCCTCATCTCTCTTCCTCATCTCTCTTCCTCCTCACTCCTCCTACTCTCTCTTCCTCCTTTCTCTTCCTCCTCTCTCTTTCTCCACTCTCTTCCTTCTCTCTCTTCCTCCTCACTCCTACTTTTCTATTCTTCCTCTCTCTTCCTCCTCTCTCTTCCTCCTCTCTCTTCCTCCTCTCTCCTCTTCCTCTCTCTTCCTCCTTTATCTTCCTCCTCTCTCTTCCTCCTCTCTCTTCCTCCACTCTCCTCT
Source organism: Strix occidentalis (assembly GCA_030819815.1). Lineage (NCBI taxonomy): Eukaryota > Metazoa > Chordata > Aves > Strigiformes > Strigidae > Strix > Strix occidentalis. Next base: position 79,024 of record JASWHU010000356.1, on the reverse strand, counting down.
TCCTCTCTCTTCCTCCTCTTCTACATCCTCTATCTTCTACCTCTCTCTTCCTCCTCTCTCTTCCTCCTCTCTCTTCCTCCTCTCTCCTCCTACTCTCTACTCTTCCTGTCTCTTCCTCCTCTCTCTTCCTCCTCTCTCTTGCTCCTCTGTCATCCTCGTCTCTCTTCCTCGTCTCTCTTCCTCCTCTCTCTTCCTCCTCTCTCTTCCTCCTCTCTCTTCCTCCGCTCTCCTCCTCATCTCTCTTCCTCCTCTCTCTTCCTCCTCTCTCTTCCTCCTCTCTCTTCCTCCTCTCTCCTCCTCATCTCTCTTCCTCCTCTCTCTTCCTCCTCTGTCTTCCTCCTCTCTCTTCCTCCTCTCTCTTCCTCCTCACTCTTCCTCCTATCTCCTCCTAATCTCTCTTCCTCCTCCCTCTTCCTCCTCTCGCTTCCTCCTCTCTCCTCTTCCTCTCTCTTCCTCCTCTCTCTTGCTCCTCTCTCATCCTCGTCTCTCTTCCTCCTCTATCTTCCTCCTCTCTCTTCCTCCTCTCTCTTCCTCCTTTCTCTTCCTCCTCTCTCCTCTTCCTCTCTCTTCCTCCTCTCTCCTCTGCCTCTCTCTTCCTCCACTCTCCTCTTCCTGTCTCTTCCTCCTCTCTCTTCCTCCTCTCTCTTCCTCCTCTCTCTTCCTTCTCTCTCTTCCTCCTCTCTCTTCCAACTCTCTGCTCCTCTTCTCTCTTCCTCGTCTCTCTTCCTCGTCTCTCTTCCTCCTCTCTCTTCCTCCTCTCTCCTCTTAGTCTCTCTTCTTCCTCTCTCTTCCTCCTCTCTCTTCCTCTGCTCTCCTCTTCCTCTCTTTTCCTCCTCTCTCTTCCTCCTCTCTCTTCCTCCTCTCTCCTCCTCCTCTCTCCTCTTCCTCTCTCTACCTCCTCTCTCCTCTTCCTTTCTCTTCCTCCTTTCTCTTCCTCCTCTCTCTTCCTCCTCTCTCCTCTTCCTCTCTCTTCCTCCTTTCTCTTCCCCCTCTCTCTTCCTCCTCTCTCTTCCTCCACTCTCCTCTTCCTCTCTCTTCCTCCTCTTCTTCATCCTCTCTCTTCCTCCTCTCTCCTCTTCCTTTCTCTTCCTTCTCTCTCTTCCTTCTCTATCTTCCTCCTCTCTCCTCTTCCTCTCTATTCCTCCTCTCTCTTCATCCTCTCTCTTCTATCTCTCTATTCCTCCTCTCTCTTCCTCCTCTCTCCTCTTCCTCTCTCTTCCTCCTCTCTCTTCCTCCTCTATCTTCCTCCTCTCTCTTCCTCCTCTCTCCTCTTCCTTTCTCTTCCTTCTCTCTCTTCCTCCTCTCTCTTCCTCCTCTCTCTTCCTCCTCTCTCCTCCTCCTCTCTCTTCCTCCTTTCTGTTCCTGCTCTCTCTTCCTTCTCTCTCTTCCTCCTCTCTGCTCTTCCTCTCTCTTCCGCCTTTCTTTTCCTCCTCTCTCTTCTTCCTCTCTCTTCCTCCTCTCTCTTCCTCCTCTCTCTTGCTCCTCTCTCATCCTCGTCTCTTTTCCTCCTCTCTCTTCCTCCTCTCTCTTCCTCCTGTCTCTTCCTCCTCTCTCTTCCTCCTCTCTCCTCTTCATCTCTCTTCCTCATCTCTCTTCCTCATCTCTCTTCCTCCTCACTCCTCCTCCTCTCTCTTCCTCCTCTCTCCTCTTCATCTCTCTTCCTCCTCTCTCTTCCTCCTCTCTCCTCTTCCTCTTTCTTCCTCCTCTCTCTTCCTCTTCTCTCCTCTTCCTCTCTCTTCCTCCTCCTCTTCCTCGTCTCTCTTTCTCCTCTCTCTTCCTCCTCTCTTCTCCTCCTCTATCTTCCTCCTCTGTCCTCTTACTCTCACTTCCTCCTCTCTCTTCCTCCTCCCTATTCCTCCTCTCTCCTCTTCCTCTCTCTTCCTCCTCTCTCTTCCTCCTCTCTCCTCTTCCTCTCTCTTCCTCCACTCTCCTCTTCCTCTCTTCATCCTCTCTCTTCCTTCTCTCTCTTCTTACCTCACTCCTCCTCCTCTCTGCTCTTCCTCTCTCTTCCTCCTCTCTGTTCCTCAACTCTCCTCTTTCTCTCTCTTCCTCCTCTCTCTTCCTCCACTCTCTTCTTCCTCTCTCTTCGTCCTCTCTCCTCCTCCTCTCTCCTATTCCTCCCTTTTCCTCCTCTCTCTTGCTCCTCTCTCTTCCAACACTCTGCTCTTCCTCTCTCTCCCTCCATTCTTTTACTCCTCTCTCTTCCTTCTCTCTCTTACTCCTCTCTCTTCCTCCTCTCTCCTCTTCTTCTCTATTCCTCCTCTCTCTTCATCCTCTCTCTTCTTCCCCTCTCTTCCTCCTCTCTCTTCCTAATCTCTCTTTCTCCTTTCTCCTCTTCCTCTCTCTTCCTCCTCTCTCCTCTTCCTCTCTCTTCCTCCTCTCTCTTCCTCCTCTATCTTCCTCCTCTCTCTTCCTCCTCTCTCCTCTTCCTTTCTCTTCCTTCTCTCTCTTCCTCCTCTCTCTTCCTCCTCTCTCTTCCTCCTCTCTCCTCCTCCTCTCTCTTCCTCCTTTCTGTTCCTGCTCTCTCTTCCTTCTCTCTCTTCCTCCTCTCTGCTCTTCCTCTCTCTTCCGCCTTTCTTTTCCTCCTCTCTCTTCTTCCTCTCTCTTCCTCCTCTCTCTTCCTCCTCTCTCTTGCTCCTCTCTCATCCTCGTCTCTTTTCCTCCTCTCTCTTCCTCCTCTCTCTTCCTCCTGTCTCTTCCTCCTCTCTCTTCCTCCTCTCTCCTCTTCATCTCTCTTCCTCATCTCTCTTCCTCATCTCTCTTCCTCCTCACTCCTCCTACTCTCTCTTCCTCCTTTCTCTTCCTCCTCTCTCTTTCTCCACTCTCTTCCTTCTCTCTCTTCCTCCTCACTCCTACTTTTCTATTCTTCCTCTCTCTTCCTCCTCTCTCTTCCTCCTCTCTCTTCCTCCTCTCTCCTCTTCCTCTCTCTTCCTCCTTTATCTTCCTCCTCTCTCTTCCTCCTCTCTCTTCCTCCACTCTCCTCTTCCTCTCTCTTCCTCCTCTTCTACATCCTCTATCTTCTACCTCTCTCTTCCTCCTCTCTCTTCCTCCTCTCTCTTCCTCCTCTCTCCTCCTACTCTCTACTCTTCCTGTCTCTTCCTCCTCTCTCTTCCTCCTCTCTCTTGCTCCTCTGTCATCCTCGTCTCTCTTCCTCGTCTCTCTTCCTCCTCTCTCTTCCTCCTCTCTCTTCCTCCTCTCTCTTCCTCCGCTCTCCTCCTCATCTCTCTTCCTCCTCTCTCTTCCTCCTCTCTCTTCCTCCTCTCTCTTCCTCCTCTCTCCTCCTCATCTCTCTTCCTCCTCTCTCTTCCTCCTCTGTCTTCCTCCTCTCTCTTCCTCCTCTCTCTTCCTCCTCACTCTTCCTCCTATCTCCTCCTAATCTCTCTTCCTCCTCCCTCTTCCTCCTCTCGCTTCCTCCTCTCTCCTCTTCCTCTCTCTTCCTCCTCTCTCTTGCTCCTCTCTCATCCTCGTCTCTCTTCCTCCTCTATCTTCCTCCTCTCTCTTCCTCCTCTCTCTTCCTCCTTTCTCTTCCTCCTCTCTCCTCTTCCTCTCTCTTCCTCCTCTCTCCTCTGCCTCTCTCTTCCTCCACTCTCCTCTTCCTGTCTCTTCCTCCTCTCTCTTCCTCCTCTCTCTTCCTCCTCTCTCTTCCTTCTCTCTCTTCCTCCTCTCTCTTCCAACTCTCTGCTCCTCTTCTCTCTTCCTCGTCTCTCTTCCTCGTCTCTCTTCCTCCTCTCTCTTCCTCCTCTCTCCTCTTAGTCTCTCTTCTTCCTCTCTCTTCCTCCTCTCTCTTCCTCTGCTCTCCTCTTCCTCTCTTTTCCTCCTCTCTCTTCCTCCTCTCTCTTCCTCCTCTCTCCTCCTCCTCTCTCCTCTTCCTCTCTCTACCTCCTCTCTCCTCTTCCTTTCTCTTCCTCCTTTCTCTTCCTCCTCTCTCTTCCTCCTCTCTCCTCTTCCTCTCTCTTCCTCCTTTCTCTTCCCCCTCTCTCTTCCTCCTCTCTCTTCCTCCACTCTCCTCTTCCTCTCTCTTCCTCCTCTTCTTCATCCTCTCTCTTCCTCCTCTCTCCTCTTCCTTTCTCTTCCTTCTCTCTCTTCCTTCTCTATCTTCCTCCTCTCTCCTCTTCCTCTCTATTCCTCCTCTCTCTTCATCCTCTCTCTTCTATCTCTCTATTCCTCCTCTCTCTTCCTCCTCTCTCCTCTTCCTCTCTCTTCCTCCTCTCTCTTCCTCCTCTATCTTCCTCCTCTCTCTTCCTCCTCTCTCCTCTTCCTTTCTCTTCCTTCTCTCTCTTCCTCCTCTCTCTTCCTCCTCTCTCTTCCTCCTCTCTCCTCCTCCTCTCTCTTCCTCCTTTCTGTTCCTGCTCTCTCTTCCTTCTCTCTCTTCCTCCTCTCTGCTCTTCCTCTCTCTTCCGCCTTTCTTTTCCTCCTCTCTCTTCTTCCTCTCTCTTCCTCCTCTCTCTTCCTCCTCTCTCTTGCTCCTCTCTCATCCTCGTCTCTTTTCCTCCTCTCTCTTCCTCCTCTCTCTTCCTCCTGTCTCTTCCTCCTCTCTCTTCCTCCTCTCTCCTCTTCATCTCTCTTCCTCATCTCTCTTCCTCATCTCTCTTCCTCCTCACTCCTCCTCCTCTCTCTTCCTCCTTTCTCTTCCTCCTCTCTCTTTCTCCACTCTCTTCCTTCTCTCTCTTCCTCCTCACTCCTACTTTTCTATTCTTCCTCTCTCTTCCTCCTCTCTCTTCCTCCTCTCTCTTCCTCCTCTCTCCTCTTCCTCTCTCTTCCTCCTTTCTCTTCCTCCTCTCTCTTCCTCCTCTCTCTTCCTCCACTCTCCTCTTCCTCTCTCTTCCTCCTCTTCTACATCCTCTATCTTCTACCTCTCTCTTCCTCCTCTCTCTTCCTCCTCTCTCTTCCTCCTCTCTCCTCCTACTCTCTACTCTTCCTGTCTCTTCCTCCTCTCTCTTCCTCCTCTCTCTTGCTCCTCTGTCATCCTCGTCTCTCTTCCTCGTCTCTCTTCCTCGTCTCTCTTCCTCCTCTCTCTTCCTCCTCTCTCTTCCTCCGCTCTCCTCCTCATCTCTCTTCCTCCTCTCTCTTCCTCCTCTCTCTTCCTCCTCTCTCTTCCTCCTCTCTCCTCCTCATCTCTCTTCCTCCTCTCTCTTCCTCCTCTGTCTTCCTCCTCTCTCTTCCTCCTCTCTCTTCCTCCTCACTCTTCCTCCTATCTCCTCCTAATCTCTCTTCCTCCTCCCTCTTCCTCCTCTCGCTTCCTCCTCTCTCCTCTTCCTCTCTCTTCCTCCTCTCTCTTGCTCCTCTCTCATCCTCGTCTCTCTTCCTCCTCTATCTTCCTCCTCTCTCTTCCTCCTCTCTCTTCCTCCTTTCTCTTCCTCCTCTCTCCTCTTCCTCTCTCTTCCTCCTCTCTCCTCTTCATCTCTCTTCCTCCTCTCTCTTCCTCCTCTCTCTTCCTCCTCTCTCTTCCTCCACTCTCCTCTTCCTCTCTCTTCCTCCTCTTCTTGATCCTCTCTCTTCTACCTCTCTCTTTCTCCTCTCTCTTCCTTCTCTCTCTTCGTCCTCTCTCCTCCTACTCTCTCCTCTTCATGTCTCTTCTCTCTCTTCCTCCGCTCTCTTGCTCCTCTGTCATCCTCGTCTCTCTTCCTCGTCTCTCTTCCTCCTCTCTCTTCCTCCTCTCTCTTCCTCCTCTCTCTTCCTCCTCTCTCCTCCTCATCTCTCTTCCTCCTCTCTCTTCCTCCTCTCTCTTCTTCCTCTCTCTTCCTCCTGTCTCCTCCTCATCTCTCTTCCTCCTCTCTCTTCCTCCTCTGTCTTCCTCCTCTGTCTTCCTCCTCTCTCTTCCTCCTCCCTCTTCCTCCTATCTCCTCCTAATCTCTCTTCCTCCTCTCTCTTCCTCCTCTCTCTTCCTCCTCTCTCTTCCTTCTCTCTCCTCTTCCTCTCTCTTCCTTCTCTCCCTTCTTCCTCTCTCTTCCACCTCTTTCTACCTCCTTTCTCTTCCTCCTCTCTCTTCTTCCTCTCTCTTCTTCCTCTCTCCTCCTCCTCTCTCTTCCTCCTCTCTCTTCTACCTCTCTCTTCCTCCTCTGTCCTATTCCTGTCTCTTCCTCCTCTATCTTCTTCCTCTCTGCTGTTCCTCTCTTTTCCTCCCCTCTCTTCCTCCTCTCTCTTCTACCTCTCTCCTCCTCCTCTCTCCTATTCCTCTGTCTCCTCCTCTCTCTTCCTCCTCTCTGCTGTTCCTCTCTCTTCCTCCTCTCTCTTCCTCCTCTCTATTCCTTCTCTCTCCTCCTCCTCTCTCTTCCTCCTCTCTCTTCCTCCTCTCTCCTCCTCCTCTCTCTTCCTCCTCTCTCTTCCTCCTCTCTCCTCTTCCTCTCTCTTCCTCCTTTCTTTTCCTCCTCTCTCTTCTTCCTCTCTCTTCCTCCTCTCTCTTCCTCCTCTCTCTTGCTCCTCTCTCATCCTCCTCTCTCTTCCTCCTCTCTCTTCCTCCTCTCTCCTCTTCATCTCTCTTCCTCATCTCTCTTCCTCATCTCTCTTCCTCCTCACTCCTCCTCCTCTCTCTTCCTCCACTCTCCTCTTCCTCTCTCTTCCTCCTCTTCCTCATCCTCTCTCTTCTACCTCTCTCTTCCTCCTCTCTCTTCCTCCTCTCTCCTCCTACTCTCTCCTCTTCCTGTCTCTTCCTCCTCTCTCTTCCTCCTCTCTCTTCCTCCTCTCTCGCCCTCATCTCTCTTCCTCCTCTCTCTTCCTCCTCTCTGTTCCTCCTCTCTCTTCCTCCTCTCTCCTCCTCATCTCTCTTCCTCCTCTCTCTTCCTCCTCTGTCTTCCTCCTCTGTCTTCCTCCTCTCTCTTCCTCCTCCCTCTTCCTCCTATCTCCTCCTAATCTCTCTTCCTCCTCTCTCTTCCTCCTCTCGCTTCCTCCTCTCTCTTCCTTCTCTCTCCTCTTCCTCTCTCTTCCTTCTCTCCCTTCTTCCTCTCTCTTCCACCTCTTTCTACCTCCTTTCTCTTCCTCCTCTCTCTTCTTCCTCTCTCTTCTTCCTCTCTCCTCCTCCTCTCTCTTCCTCCTCTCTCTTCTACCTCTCTCTTCCTCCTCTGTCCTATTCCTGTCTCTTCCTCCTCTATCTTCTTCCTCTCTGCTGTTCCTCTCTTTTCCTCCCCTCTCTTCCTCCTCTCTCTTCTACCTCTCTCCTCCTCCTCTCTCCTATTCCTCTGTCTCCTCCTCTCTCTTCCTCCTCTCTGCTGTTCCTCTCTCTTCCTCCTCTCTCTTCCTCCTCTCTATTCCTTCTCTCTCCTCCTCCTCTCTCTTCCTCCTCTCTCTTCCTCCTCTCTCCTCCTCCTCTCTCTTCCTCCTCTCTCTTCCTCCTCTCTCCTCTTCCTCTCTCTTCCTCCTTTCTTTTCCTCCTCTCTCTTCTTCCTCTCTCTTCCTCCTCTCTCTTCCTCCTCTCTCTTGCTCCTCTCTCATCCTCCTCTCTCTTCCTCCTCTCTCTTCCTCCTCTCTCCTCTTCATCTCTCTTCCTCATCTCTCTTCCTCATCTCTCTTCCTCCTCACTCCTCCTCCTCTCTCTTCCTCCACTCTCCTCTTCCTCTCTCTTCCTCCTCTTCCTCATCCTCTCTCTTCTACCTCTCTCTTCCTCCTCTCTCTTCCTCCTCTCTCCTCCTACCCTCTCCTCTTCCTGTCTCTTCCTCCTCTCTCTTCCTCCTCTCTCTTCCTCCTCTCTCGCCCTCATCTCTCTTCCTCCTCTCTCTTCCTCCTCTCTGTTCCTCCTCTCTCTTCCTCCTCTCTCCTCCTCATCTCTCTTCCTCCTCTCTCTTCCTCCTCTCTCTTCCTCCTCTCTCTTCCTCCTCTCTCTTCCTCCTCCCTCTTCCTCCTATCTCCTCCTAATCTCTCTTCCTCCTCTCTCTTCCTCCTCTCGCTTCCTCCTATCTCCTCTTCCTCTCTCTTCCTCCTCTCTCTTGCTCCTCTCTCATCCTCGTCTCTGTTCCTCCTCTATCTTCCTCCTCTCTCTTCCTCCTCTCTCTTCTTCCTCTCTCTTCTTCCTCTCTCTTCCTCCTCTCTCTTCTCCCTCTCTCTTCCTTCTCTCTTTTCCTCCTCTCTCTTCCTCCTCTCTGCTCTTCCTCTCTCTTCCTCCTTTCTTTTCCTCCCCTCTATTCCTCCTCTCTCTTCCTCCTCTCTCTTCCTCCTCTCTCTTCCTCCTCTCTCCTCTTCCTCTCTCTTCCTTCTCTCCCTTCTTCCTCTCTCTTCCACCTCTTTCTACCTCCTTTCTCTTCCTCCTCTCTCCTCTTCCTCTCTCTTCCTCCTCTGTCTTCCTCCTCTATCTTCCTCCTCTCTCTTCCTCCTCTCTCCTCTTCCTTTCTCTTCCTTCTCTCCCTCCTCTCTCTTCCTCCTCTATCTTCCTCCTCCTCTCTCTTCCTCCTTTCTATTCCTGCTCTCTCTTCCTTCTCTCTCTTCCTCCTCTCTGCTCTTCCTCTCTCTTCCTCCTTTCTTTTCCTCCTCTCTCCTCTTCCTCTCTCTTCCTCCTCTCTCTTCCTCCTCTCTCTTTCTCCTCTCTCATCCTCGTCTCTCTTCCTCCTCTCTCTTCCTCCTCTCTCTTCCTCCTGTCTCTTCCTCCTCTCTCTTCCTCCTCTCTCCTCTTCATCTCTCTTCCTCATCTCTCTTCCTCATCTCTCTTCCTCCTCACTCCTCCTCCTCTCTCTTCCTCCTCTCTCTTCCTCCTCTCTCCTCCTATTCTCTCCTCTTCCTGTCTCTTCCTCCTCTCCCTTCCTCCTCTCTCTTGCTCCTCTGTCATCCTCGTCTCTCTTCCTCGTCTCTCTCCTCGTCCTCTCTCTTCCTCCTCTCTCTTCCTCCTCTCTCCTCCTCATCTCTCTTCCTCCTCTCTCTTCCTCCTCTCTCTTCCTCCTCTCTCTTCCTCCTCTCTACTCCTCCTGTCTCTTCCTCCTCTCTCTTCCTCCTACCTCTTCCTCCTATCTCCTCCTAATCTCTCTTCCTCCTCTCTCTTGCTCCTCTCGCTTCCTCCTCTCTCCTCTTCCTCTCTCTTCCTCCTCTCTCTTGCTCCTCTCTCATCCTCGTCTCTCTTCCTCCTCTATCTTCCTCCTCTCTCTTCCTCCTCTCTCTTCCTCCTTTCTCTTCCTCCTCTCTCCTCTTCCTCTCTCTTCCTCCTCTCTCTTCCTCCTCTCTCTTCCTCCTCTCTCCTCCTTCTCTATCTTCCTCCTCTCTCCTCCTCCTCTCTCTTCCTCCTCTCTCTTCCTCCTCTCTCCTCTTCCTCTCACTTCCTCCTCTCTCCTCTTCCTCTCTCTTCCTCCTTTCTTTTCCTCCTCTCTCTTCTTCCTCTCTCTTCCTCCTCTCTCTTCCTCCTCTCTCTTGCTCCTCTCTCATCCTCCTCTCTCTTCCTCCTCTCTCTTCCTCCTCTCTCTTCCTCCTCTCTCCTCTTCATCTCTCTTCCTCATCTCTCTTCCTCATCTCTCTTCCTCCTCACTCCTCCTCCTCTCTCTTCCTCCACTCTCCTCTTCCTCTCTCTTCCTCCTCTTCTTCATCCTCTCTCTTCTACCTCTCTCTTCCTCCTCTCTCTTCCTCCTCTCTCCTCCTACTCTCTCCTCTTCCTGTCTCTTCCTCCTCTCTCTTCCTCCTCTCTCTTGCTCCTCTGTCATCCTCGTCTCTCTTCCTCGTCTCTCTTCCTCCTCTCTCTTCCTCCTCTCTCTTCCTCCTCTCTCTTCCTCCTCTCTCCTCCTCATCTCTCTTCCTCCTCTCTCTTCCTCCTCTCTCTTCCTCCTCTCTCGTCTTCCTCTCTCTTCCTCCTCTCTCTTCCTCCTCTATCTTCCTCCTCTGTCTTCCTCCTCTCTCCTCTTCCTTTCTCTTCCTTCTCTCTCTTCCTCCTCTCTCTTCCTCCTCTCTCTTCCTCCTCTCTCCTCCTCCTATCTCTTCCTCCTTTCTCTTCCTGCTCTCTCTTCCTTCTCTCTCTTCCTCCTCTCTGCTCTTCCTCTCTCTTCCTCCTTTCTTTACCTCCTCTCTCCTCTTCCTGTCTCTTCCTCCTCTCTCTTCCTCCTCTCTCTTGCTCCTCTGTCATCCTCCTCTCTCTTCCTCGTCTCTCATTCCTCCTCTCTCTTCCTCCTCTCTCTTCCTCCTCTCTCTTCCTCCTCTCTCCTCCTCATCTCTCTTCCTCCTCTCTCTTCCTCCTCTCTCTTCCTCCTCTCTCTTCCTCCTCTCTCCTCCTACTCTCTCCTCTTCCTGTCTCTTCCTCTTCTCTCTTGCTCCTCTGTCATCCTCGTCTCTCTTCCTCGTCTCTCTTCCTCCTCTCTCTTCCTCCTCTCTCTTCCTCCTCTCTCCTCCTCATCTCTCTTCCTCCTCTCTCTTCCTCCTCTCTCTTCCTCCTCTCTCGTCTTCCTCTCTCTTCCTCCTCTCTCTTCCTCCTCTATCTTCCTCCTCTGTCTTCCTCCTCTCTCCTCTTCCTTTCTCTTCCTTCTCTCTCTTCCTCCTCTCTCTTCCTCCTCTCTCTTCCTCCTCTCTCCTCCTCCTCTCTCTTCCTCCTTTCTCTTCCTGCTCTCTCTTCCTTCTCTCTCTTCCTCCTCTCTGCTCTTCCTCTCTCTTCCTCCTTTCTTTACCTCCTCTCTCCTCTTCCTGTCTCTTCCTCCTCTCTCTTCCTCCTCTCTCTTGCTCCTCTGTCATCCTCGTCTCTCTTCCTCGTCTCTCATTCCTCCTCTCTCTTCCTCCTCTCTCTTCCTCCTCTCTCTTCCTCCTCTCTCCTCCTCATCTCTCTTCCTCCTCTCTCTTCCTCCTCTCTCTTCCTCCTCTCTCTTCCTCCTCTCTACTCCTCATCTCTCTTCCTCCTCTCTCTTCCTCCTCTCTCTTCCTCCTCTCTCTTCCTCCTCTCGCTTCCTCTTCTCTCCTCTTCCTCTCTCTTCCTCCTCTCTCCTCTTCATCTCTCTTCCTCCTCTCTCTTCCTCCTCTCTCTTCCTCCACTCTCCTCTTCCTCTCTCTTCCTCCTCTTCTTCATCCTCTCTCTTCTACCTCTCTCTTCCTCCTCTCTCTTCCTCCTCTCTCTTCCTCCTCTCTCATCCTACTCTCTCCTCTTCCTGTCTCTTCCTCCTCTCTCTTGCTCCTCTGTCATCCTCGTCTCTCTTCCTCGTCTCTCTTCCTCCTCTCTCTTCCTCCTCTCTCTTCCTCCTCTCTCCTCCTCATCTCTCTTCCTCCTCTCTCTTCCTCCTCTCTCTTCCTCCTCTCTCTTCCTCCTCTCTCCTCCTCATCTCTCTTCCTCCTCTCTCTTCCTCCTCTGTCTTCCTCCTCTCTCTTCCTCCTCTCTCTTCCTCCTCCCTCTTCCTCCTATCTCCTCCTAAGCTCTCTTCCTCCTCTCTCTTTTTCCTCTCGCTTCCTCCTCTCTCCTCTTCCTCTCTTTTCCTCCTCTCTCCTCTTCATCTCTCTTCTACCTCTCTCTTCCTCCTCTCTCCTCCTACTCTCTCCTCTTCCTGTCTCTTCCTCCTCTCTCTTCCTCCTCTCTCTTGCTCCTCTGTCATCCTCGTCTCTCTTCCTCGTCTCTCTTCCTCGTCTCTCTTCCTCCTCTCTCTTCCTCCTCTATCTTCCTCCTCTCTCCTCCTCATCTCTCTTCCTCCTCTCTCTTCCTCCTCTCTCTTCCTCCTCTCTCTTCCTCCTCTCTCCTCCTCATCTCTCTTCCTCCTCTCTCTTCCTCCTCTGTCTTCCTCCTCTGTCTTCCTCCTCTCTCTTCCTCCTCCCTCTTCCTCCTATCTCCTCCTAATCTCTCTTCCTCCTCTCTCTTCCTCCTCTCTCTTCCTCCTCTCTCTTCCTCCTCTCTCCTCCTCCTCTCTCTTCCTCCTCTCTCTTCCTCCTCTCTCCTCTTCCTCTCTCTTCCTCCTCTCTCTTCCTCCTCTATCTTCCTCCTCTCTCTTCCTCCTCTCTCCTCTTCCTCTCTCTTCCTCCTCTCTCTTCCTCCTCTATCTTCCTCCTCTCTCTACCTCCTCTCTGCTCTTCCTTTCTCTTCCTTCTCTCTCTTCCTCCTCTCTCTTCCTCCTCTCTCTTCCTCCCCTCTCCTCCTCCTCTCTCTTCCTCCTTTCTCTTCCTGCTCTCTCTTCCTTCTCTCTCTTCCTCCTCTCTGCTCTTTCTCTCTCTTCCTCCTTTCTTTTCCTCCTCTCTCCTCTTCCTCTCTCTTCCTCCTCTCTCTTCCTCCTCTCTCTTGCTCCTCTCTCATCCTCGTCTCTCTTCCTCATCTCTCTTCCTCCTCTCTCCTCTTCCTCTCTCTTCCTCCTCTCTCTTCCTCCTCTCTCCTCTTCCTCTCTCTTCCTCCTTTCTTTTCCTCCTCTCTCTTCTTCCTCTCTCTTCCTCCTCTCTCTTCCTCCTCTCTCTTCCTCATCTCTCTTCCTCCTCACTCCTCCTCCTCTCTCTTCCTCCTCTCTCTTCCTCCTCTCTCTTCCTCCACTCTCCTCTTCCTCTCTCTTCCTCCTCTTCTTCATGCTCTATCTTCTACCTCTCTCTTCCTCCTCTCTCTTCCTCCTCTCTCTTCCTTCTCTCTCCTCCTACTCTCTCCTCTTCCTGTCTCTTCCTCCTCTCTCTTCCTCCTCTCTCTTGCTCCTCTGTCATCCTCGTCTCTCTTCCTCGTCTCTCTTCCTCCTCTCTCTTCCTCCTCTCTCTTCCTCCTCCCTCTTCCTCCTCTCTCCTCCTCATCTGTCTTCCTCCTCTCTCTTCCTCCTCTCTGTTCCTCCTCTCTCTTCCTCCTCTCTCCTCCTCATCTCTCTTCCTCCTCTCTCTTCCTCCTTTGTCTTCCTCCTCTCTCTTCCTCCTCTCGCTTCCTCCTCTCTCCTCTTCCTCTCTCTTCCTCCTCTCTCTTATTCCTCTCTCATCCTCGTCTCTCTTCCTCCTCTATCTTCCTCCTCTCTCTTCCTCCTCTCTCTTCTTCCTCTCTCTTCTTCCTCTCTCTTCCTCCTCTCTCTTCTCCCTCTCTCTTCCTTCTCTCTTTTCCTCCTCTCTCTTCCTCCTCTCTGCTCTTCCTCTCTCTTCCTCCTTTCTTTTCCTCCCCTCTCTTCCTCCTCTCTCTTCCTCCTCTCTCTTCCTCCTCTCTCTTCCTCCTCTCTCTTCCTCCTCTCTCCTCTTCCTCTCTCTTCCTTCTCTCCCTTCTTCCTCTCTCTTCCACCTCTTTCTACCTCCTTTCTCTTCCTCCTCTCTCTTCTTCCTCTCTCTTCCTCCTCTCTCCTCCTTCTCTCTCTTCCTCCTCTCTCTTCTACCTCTCTCTTCCTCCTCTCTCCTCTTCCTCTCTCTTCCTCCTCTATCTTCCTCCTCAATGCTGTTCCTCTCTTTTCCTCCTCTCTATTCCTGCTCTCTCCTCCTCTTCTCTCTTCCTCCTCTCTCTTCCTCCTCTCTCCTCCTCCTCTCTCTTCCTCCTCTCTCTTCTACCTCTCTCCTCCTCCTCTCTCCTATTCCTCTGTCTCCTCCTCTCTCTTCCTCATCTCTGCTGTTCCTCTCTCTTCCTCCTCTCTCTTCCTCCTCTCTATTCCTCCTCTCTCCTCCTCCTCTCTCTTCCTCCTCTCTCTTCCTCCTCTCTCCTCTTCCTCTCTCTTCCTCCTCTCTCTTCCTCCTCTCTCTTCCTCCTCTTTCCTCCTTCTCTATCTTCCTCCTCTCTCCTCTTCCTCTCTCTTCCTCCTCTCTCTTCCTCCTCTATCTTCCTCCTCTCTCTTCCTCCTCTCTCCTCTTCCTCTCTGTTCCTCCTCTCTCTTCCTCCTCTATCTTCCTCCTCTCTCTTCCTCCTCTCTCCTCTTCCTTTCTCTTCCTTCTCTCTCTTCCTCCTCTCTCTTCCTCCTCTCTCTTCCTCCTCTCTCCTCCTCCTCTCTCTTCCTCCTTTCTCTTCCTGCTCTCTCTTCCTTCTCTCTCTTCCTCCTCTCTGCTCTTCCTCTCTCTTCCTCCTCTCTCTTCCTCCTCTCTATTCCTCCTCTCTCCTCCTCCTCTCTCTTCCTCCTCCCTCTTCCTCCTATCTCCTCCTAATCTCTCTTCCTCCTCTCTCTTCCTCCTCTCGCTTCCTCCTCTCTCCTCTTCCTCTCTCTTCCTCCTCTCTCTTGCTCCTCTCTCATCCTCGTCTCTCTTCCTCCTCTATCTTCCTCCTCTCTCCTCTTCCTCTCTCTTCCTCCTCTCTCCTCTTCATCTCTCTTCCTCCTCTCTCTTCCTCCTCTCTCTTTCTCCTCTCTCTTCCTCCACTCTCCTCTTCCTCTCTCTTCCTCCTCTTCTTCATCCTCTCTCTTCTACCTCTCTCTTCCTCCTCTCTCTTCCTCCTCTCTCTTCCTCCTCTCTCCTCCTACTCTCTCCTCTTCCTGTCTCTTCCTCCTCTCTCTTGCTCCACTGTCATCCTCGTCTCTCTTCCTCCTCTCTCTTCCTCCTCTCTCTTCCTCCTCTCTCTTCCTCCTCTCTCTTCCTCCTCTCTCCTCCTCATCTCTCTTCCTCCTCTCTCTTCCTCCTCTCTCTTCCTCCTCTCTCTTCCTCCTCTCTCCTCCTCATCTCTCTTCCTCCTCTCTCTTCCTCCTCTGTCTTCCTCCTCTCTCTTCCTCCTCTCTCTTCCTCCTCCCTCTTCCTCCTATCTCCTCCTAATCTCTCTTCCTCCTCTCTCTTCCTCCTCTCGCTTCCTCCTCTCTCCTCTTCCTCTCTCTTCCTCCTCTCTCTTGCTCCTCTCTCATCCTCGTCTCTCTTCCTCCTCTATCTTCCTCCTCTCTGTTCCTCCTCTCTCTTCCTCCTTTCTCTTCCTCCTCTCTCCTCTTCCTCTCTCTTCCTCCTCTCTCCTCTTCATCTCTCTTCCTCCTCTCTCTTCCTCCTCTCTCTTCCTCCTGTCTCTTCCTCCACTCTCCTCTTCCTCTCTCTTCCTCCTCTTCTTCATCCTCTCTCTTCTACCTCTCTCTTCCTCCTCTCTCTTCCTCCTCTCTCCTCCTACACTCTCGTCTTCCTGTCTCTTCCTCCTCTCTCTTCCTCCTCTCTCTTGCTCCTCTGTCATCCTTGTCTCTCTTCCTCGTCTCTCTTCCTCCTCTCTCTTCCTCCTCTCTCCTCCTCATCTCTCTTCCTCCTCTCTCTTCCTCCTCTCTCTTCCTCCTCTCTCTTCCTCCTCTCTCCTCCTCATCTCTCTTCCTCCTCTCTCTTCCTCCTCTGTCTTCCTCCTCTCTCTTCCTCCTCTCTCTTCCTCCTCCCTCTTCCTCCTATCTCCTCCTAATCTCTCTTCCTCCTCTCTCTTCCTCCTCTCGCTTCCTCCTCTCTCCTCTTACTCTCTCTTCCTCCTCTCTCTTGCTCCTCTCTCATCCTCGTCTCTCTTCCTCCTCGATCTTCCTCCTCTCTCTTCCTCCTCTCTCTTCTTCCTCTCTCTTCTTCCTCTCTCTTCCTCCTTTCTCTTCTCCCTCTCTCTTCCTTCTCTCTTTTCCTCCTCTCTCTTCCTCCTCTCTGCTCTTCCTCTCTCTTCCTCCTTTCTTTTCCTCCTCTCTCTTCCTCCTGTCTCTTCCTCCTCTCTCTTCCTTCTCTCTCCTCTTCCTCTCTCTTCCTTCTCTCCCTTCTTCCTCTCTCTTCCTCCTCTCTCTTCCTCCTCTCTCCTCTTCCGCTCTCTTCCTCCTTTCTTTTCCTCCTCTCTCTTCTTCCTCTCTCTTCCTCCTCTCTCTTCCTCCTCTCTCTTGCTCCTCTCTCATCCTCCTCTTTCTTCCTCCTCTCTCTTCCTCCTCTCTCTTCCTCCTGTCTCTTCCTCCTCTATCTTCCTCCTCTCTCTTCCTCCTCTCTCCTCTTCCTCTCTGTTCCTCCTCTCTCTTCCTCCTCTATCTTCCTCCTCTCTCTTCCTCCTCTCTCCTCTTCCTTTCTCTTCCTTCTCTCTCTTCCTCCTCTCTCTTCCTCCTCTCTCTTCCTCCTCTCTCCTCCTCCTCTCTCTTCCTCCTTTCTCTTCCTGCTCTCTCTTCCTTCTCTCTCTTCCTCCTCTCTGCTCTTCCTCTCTCTTCCTCCTTTCTTTTCCTCCTCTCTCCTCTTCCTCTCTCTTCCTCCTCTCTCTTCCTCCTCTCTATTCCTCCTCTCTCCTCCTCCTCTCTCTTCCTCCTCCCTCTTCCTCCTATCTCCTCCTAATCTCTCTTCCTCCTCTCTCTTCCTCCTCTCGCTTCCTCCTCTCTCCTCTTCCTCTCTCTTCCTCCTCTCTCTTGCTCCTCTCTCATCCTCGTCTCTCTTCCTCCTCTATCTTCCTCCTCTCTCCTCTTCCTCTCTCTTCCTCCTCTCTCCTCTTCATCTCTCTTCCTCCTCTCTCTTCCTCCTCTCTCTTTCTCCTCTCTCTTCCTCCACTCTCCTCTTCCTCTCTCTTCCTCCTCTTCTTCATCCTCTCTCTTCTACCTCTCTCTTCCTCCTCTCTCTTCCTCCTCTCTCTTCCTCCTCTCTCCTCCTACTCTCTCCTCTTCCTGTCTCTTCCTCCTCTCACTTGCTCCACTGTCATCCACGTCTCTCTTCCTCCTCTCTCTTCCTCCTCTCTCTTCCTCCTCTCTCTTCCTCCTCTCTCTTCCTCCTCTCTCCTCCTCATCTCTCTTCCTCCTCTCTCTTCCTCCTCTCTCTTCCTCCTCTCTCTTCCTCCTCTCTCCTCCTCATCTCTCTTCCTCCTCTCTCTTCCTCCTCTGTCTTCCTCCTCTCTCTTCCTCCTCTCTCTTCCTCCTCCCTCTTCCTCCTATCTCCTCCTAATCTCTCTTCCTCCTCTCTCTTCCTCCTCTCGCTTCCTCCTCTCTCCTCTTCCTCTCTCTTCCTCCTCTCTCTTGCTCCTCTCTCATCCTCGTCTCTCTTCCTCCTCTATCTTCCTCCTCTCTGTTCCTCCTCTCTCTTCCTCCTTTCTCTTCCTCCTCTCTCCTCTTCCTCTCTCTTCCTCCTCTCTCCTCTTCATCTCTCTTCCTCCTCTCTCTTCCTCCTCTCTCTTCCTCCTGTCTCTTCCTCCACTCTCCTCTTCCTCTCTCTTCCTCCTCTTCTTCATCCTCTCTCTTCTACCTCTCTCTTCCTCCTCTCTCTTCCTCCTCTCTCCTCCTACACTCTCGTCTTCCTGTCTCTTCCTCCTCTCTCTTCCTCCTCTCTCTTGCTCCTCTGTCATCCTTGTCTCTCTTCCTCGTCTCTCTTCCTCCTCTCTCTTCCTCCTCTCTCCTCCTCATCTCTCTTCCTCCTCTCTCTTCCTCCTCTCTCTTCCTCCTCTCTCTTCCTCCTCTCTCCTCCTCATCTCTCTTCCTCCTCTCTCTTCCTCCTCTGTCTTCCTCCTCTCTCTTCCTCCTCTCTCTTCCTCCTCCCTCTTCCTCCTATCTCCTCCTAATCTCTCTTCCTCCTCTCTCTTCCTCCTCTCGCTTCCTCCTCTCTCCTCTTACTCTCTCTTCCTCCTCTCTCTTGCTCCTCTCTCATCCTCGTCTCTCTTCCTCCTCGATCTTCCTCCTCTCTCTTCCTCCTCTCTCTTCTTCCTCTCTCTTCTTCCTCTCTCTTCCTCCTTTCTCTTCTCCCTCTCTCTTCCTTCTCTCTTTTCCTCCTCTCTCTTCCTCCTCTCTGCTCTTCCTCTCTCTTCCTCCTTTCTTTTCCTCCTCTCTCTTCCTCCTGTCTCTTCCTCCTCTCTCTTCCTTCTCTCTCCTCTTCCTCTCTCTTCCTTCTCTCCCTTCTTCCTCTCTCTTCCTCCTCTCTCTTCCTCCTCTCTCCTCTTCCTCTCTCTTCCTCCTTTCTTTTCCTCCTCTCTCTTCTTCCTCTCTCTTCCTCCTCTCTCTTCCTCCTCTCTCTTGCTCCTCTATCATCCTCCTCTTTCTTCCTCCTCTCTCTTCCTCCTCTCTCTTCCTCCTGTCTCTTCCTCCTCTCTCTTCCTCCTCTCTCCTCTTCATCTCTCTTCCTCATCTCTCTTCCTCATCTCTCTTCCTCCTCACTCCTCCTCCTCTCTCTTCCTCCTCTCTCTTCCTCCTCTCTCTTCCTCCACTCTCCTCTTCCTCTCTCTTCCTCCTCTTCTTCATCCTCTCTCTTCTACGTCTCTCTTCCTCCTCTCTCTTCCTCCTCTCTCTTCCTTCTCTCTCCTCCTACTCTCTCCTCTTCCTGTCTCTTCCTCCTCTCTCTTCCTCCTCTCTCTTGCTCCTCTGTCATCCTCGTCTCTCTTCCTCGTCTCTCTTCCTCCTCTCTCTTCCTCCTCTCTCTTCCTCCTCTCTCTTCCTCCTCTCTCCTCCTCATCTCTCTTCCTCCTCTCTCTTCCTCCTCTCGCTTCCTCCTCCCTCCTCTTCCTCTCTCTTCCTCCTCTCTCTTGCTCCTCTCTCATCCTCGTCTCTCTTCCTCCTCTATCTTCCTCCTCTCTCTTCCTCCTCTCTCTTCTTCCTCTCTCTTCTTCCTCTCTCTTCCTCCTCTCTCATCTCCCTCTCTCTTCCTTCTCTCTTTTCCTCCTCTCTCTTCCTCCTCTCTGCTCTTCCTCTCTGTTCCTCCTTTCTTTTCCTCCCGTCTCTTCCTCCTCTCTCTTCCTCCTCTCTCTTCCTCCTTCTCTCTTCCTCCTCTCTCCTCTTCCTCTCTCTTCCTTCTCTCCCTTCTTCCTCTCTCTTCCACCTCTTTCTACCTCCTTTCTCTTCCTCCTCTCTCTTCTTCCTCTCTCTTCCTCCTCTCTCCTCCTTCTGTCTCTTCCTCCTCTCTCTTCTACCTCTCTCTTCCTCCTCTCTCCTCTTCCTCTCTCTTCCTCCTCTATCTTCCTCCTCAATGCTGTTCCTCTCTTTTCCTCCTCTCTATTCCTGCTCTCTCCTCCTCTTCTCTCTTCCTCCTCTCTCTTCCTCCTCTCTCCTCCTCCTCTCTCTTCCTCCTCTCTCTTCTACCTCTCTCTTCCTCCTCTCTCCTATTCCTCTGTCTCCTCCTCTCTCTTCCTCCTCTCTGCTGTTCCTCTCTCTTCCTCCTCTCTCTTCCTCCTCTCTATTCCTCCTCTCTCCTCCTCCTCTCTCTTCCTCCTCTCTCTTCCTCCTCTCTCCTCTTCCTCTCTCTTCCTCCTCTCTCTTCCTCCTCTCTCTTCCTCCTCTTTCCTCCTTCTCTATCTTCCTCCTCTCTCCTCTTCCTCTCTCTTCCTCCTCTCTCTTCCTCCTCTCTCCTCCTCATCTCTCTTCCTCCTCTCTCTTCCTCCTCTCTCTTCCTCCTCTCTCTTCCTCCTCTCTCCTCCTCATCTCTCTTCCTCCTCTCTCTTCCTCCTCTGTCTTCCTCCTCTCTCTTCCTCCTCTCTCTTCCTCCTCCCTCTTCCTCCTATCTCCTCCTAATCTCTCTTCCTCCTCTCTCTTCCTCCTCTCGCTTCCTCCTCTCTCTTCCTCCTCTCTCATCCTCGTCTCTCTTCCTCCTCTATCTTCCTCCTCTCTCTTCCTCCTCTCTCTTCTTCCTCTCTCTTCTTCCTCTCTCTTCCTCCTTTCTCTTCTCCCTCTCTCTTCCTTCTCTCTTTTCCTACTCTCTCTTCCTCCTCTCTGCTCTTCCTCTCTCTTCCTCCTTTCTTTTCCTCCTCTCTCTTCCTCCTGTCTCTTCCTCCTCTCTCTTCCTTCTCTCTCCTCTTCCTCTCTCTTCCTTCTCTCCCTTCTTCCTCTCTCTTCCTCCTCTCTCTTCCTCCTCTCTCCTCTTCCTCTCTCTTCCTCCTTTCTTTTCCTCCTCTCTCTTCTTCCTCTCTCTTCCTCCTCTCTCTTCCTCCTCTCTCTTGCTCCTCTATCATCCTCCGCTTTCTTCCTCCTCTCTCTTCCTCCTCTCTCTTCCTCCTGTCTCTTCCTCCTCTCTCTTCCTCCTCTCTCCTCTTCATCTCTCTTCCTCATCTCTCTTCCTCATCTCTCTTCCTCCTCACTCCTCCTCCTCTCTCTTCCTCCTCTCTCTTCCTCCTCTCTCTTCCTCCACTCTCCTCTTCCTCTCTCTTCCTCCTCTTCTTCATCCTCTCTCTTCTACCTCTCTCTTCTTCCTCTCTCTTCCTCCTCTCTCTTCCTTCTCTCTCCTCCTACTCTCTCCTCTTCCTGTCTCTTCCTCCTCTCTCTTCCTCCTCTCTCTTGCTCCTCTGTCATCCTCGTCTCTCTTCCTCGTCTCTCTTCCTCCTCTCTCTTCCTCCACTCTCTTCCTCCTCTCTCTTCCTCCTCTCTCCTCCTCATCTCTCTTCCTCCTCTCTGTTCCTCCTCTCGCTTCCTCCTCTCTCCTCTTCCTCTCTTTTCCTCCTCTCTCTTCCTCCTCTCTGCTCTTCCTCTCCCTTCCTCCTTTCTTTTCCTCCCCTCTCTTCCTCCTCTCTCTTCCTCCTCTCTCTTCCTCCTCTCTCTTCCTCCTCTCTCCTCTTCCTCTCTCTTCCTTCTCTCCCTTCTTCCTCTCTCTTCCACCTCTTTCTACCGCCTTTCTCTTCCTCCTCTCTCTTCTTCCTCTCTCTTCCTCCTCTCTCCTCCTCCTCTCTCTTCCTCCTCTCTCTTCTACCTCTCTCTTCCTCCTCTCTCCTCTTCCTCTCTCTTCCTCCCCTATCTTCCTCCTCAATGCTGTTCCTCTCTTTTCCTCCTCTCTATTCCTGCTCTCTCCTCCACTTCTCTCTTCCTCCTCTCTCTTCCTCCTCTCTCCTCCTCCTCTCTCTTCCTCCTCTCTCTTCTACCTCTCTCCTCCTCCTCTCTCCTATTCCTCTGTCTCCTTCTCTCTCTTCCTCCTCTCTGCTGTTCCTCTCTCTTCCTCCTCTCTCTTCCTCCTCTCTATTCCTCCTCTCTCCTCCTCCTCTCTCTTCCTCCTCTCTCTTCCTCCTCTCTCCTCTTCCTCTCTCTTCCTCCTCTCTCTTCCTCCTCTTTCCTCCTTCTCTATCTTCCTCCTCTCTCCTCTTCCTCTCTCTTCCTCCTCTCTCTTCCTCCTCTATCTTCCTCCTCTCTCTTCCTCCTCTCTCCTCTTCCTCTCTCTTCCTCCTCTCTCTTCCTCCTCTATCTTCCTCCTCTCTCTTCCTCCTCTCTCCTCTTCCTTTCTCTTCCTTCTCTCTCTTCCTCCTCTCTCTTCCTGCTCTCTCTTCCTTCTCTCTCTTCCTCCTCTCTGCTCTTCCTCTCTCTTCCTCCTTTCTTTTCCTCATCTCTCCTCTTCATCTCTCTTCCTCATCTCTCTTCCTCATCTCTCTTCCTCCTCACTCCTCCTCCTCTCTCTTGCTCCTCTCTCTTCCTCCTCTCTCTTCCTCCACTCTCCTCTTCCTCTCTCTTCCTCCTCTTCTTCATCCTCTCTCTTCTACCTCTCTCTTCCTCCTCTCTCTTCCTCCTCTCTCCTCCTACTCTCTCCTCTTCCTGTCTCTTCCTCCTCTCTCTTGCTCCTCTGTCATCCTCGTCTCTCTTCCTCGTCTCTCTTCCTCCTCTCTCTTCCTTCTATCTCTTCCTCCTCTCTCCTCCTCCTCTCTCTTCCTCCTCTCTCTTCCTCCTCTCTCTTCCTCCTCTCTCTTCCTCCTCTCTCTTCCTCCTCTCTCTTCCTCCTCTCTCTTCCTCCTCCCTCTTCCTCCTATCTCCTCCTAATCTCTCTTCCTCCTCTCTCTTCCTCCTCTCGCTTCCTCCTCTCTCCTCTTCCTCTCTCTTCCTCCTCTCTCTTGCTCCTCTCTCTTCCTACTCTCTCTTTCTCCTCTCTCTTCCTCCACTCTCCTCTTCCTCTCTCTTCCTCCTCTTCTTCATCCTCTCTCTTCTACCTCTCTCTTCCTCCTCTCTCTTCCTCCTCTCTCTTCCTCCTCTCTCCTCCTACTCTCTCCTCTTCCTGTCTCTTCCTCCTCTCTCTTGCTCCACTGTCATCCTCGTCTCTCTTCCTCCTCTCTCTTCCTCCTCTCTCTTCCTCCTCTCTCTTCCTCCTCTCTCTTCCTCCTCTCTCCTCCTCATCTCTCTTCCTCCTCTCTCTTCCTCCTCTCTCTTCCTCGTCTCTCTTCCTCCTCTCTCCTCCTCATCTCTCTTAATCCTCTCTCTTCCTCCTCTGTCTTCCTCCTCTCTCTTCCTCCTCTCTCTTCCTCCTCCCTCTTCCTCCTATCTCCTCCTAATCTCTCTTCCTCCTCTCTCTTTTTCCTCTCGCTTCCTCCTCTCTCCTCTTCCTCTCTCTTCCTCCTCTCTCTTTCTCCTCTCTAATCCTCGTCTCTCTTCCTCCTCTATCTTCCTCCTCTCTCTTCCTCCTCTCTCTTCCTACTTTCTCTTCCTCCTCTCTCCTCTTCCTCTCTCTTCCTCCTCTCTCCTCTTCATCTCTCTTCCTCCTCTCTCTTCCTCCTCTCTCTTCTTCCTCTCTCTTCCTCCACTCTCCTCTTCCTCTCTCTTCCTCCTCTTCTTCATCCTCTCTCTTCTACCTCTCTCTTCCTCCTCTCTCTTCCTCCTCTCTCTTCCTCCTCTCTCCTCCTACTCTCTCCTCTTCCTGTCTCTTCCTCCTCTCTCTTCCTCCTCTCTCTTGCTCCTCTGTCATCCTTGTCTCTCTTCCTCGTCTCTCTTCCTCCTCTCTCTTCCTCCTCTCTCCTCCTCATCTCTCTTCCTCCTCTCTCTTCCTCCTCTCTCTTCCTCCTCTCTCTTCCTCCTCTCTCCTCCTCATCTCTCTTCCTCCTGTCTCTTCCTCCTCTGTCTTCCTCCTCTCTCTTCCTCCTCTCTCTTCCTCCTCCCTCTTCCTCCTATCTCCTCCTAATCTCTCTTCCTCCTCTCTCTTCCTCCTCTCGCTTCCTCCTCTCTCCTCTTCCTCTCTCTTCCTCCTCACTCTTGCTCCTCTCCCATCCTCGTCTCTCTTCCTCCTCTCTCTTCCTACTCTCTTCCTCCTCTCTCCTCCTCTTCTCTCTTCCTCCTCTCTCTTCCTCCTCTCCCCTCTTCCTCTCTCTTCCTCCTCCCTCTTGCTCCTCTCTCTTCCTCCTCTCTCCTCTTCCTCCCTCTTCCTCCTCTCTCTTCCTCCTCTCTCTTCCTCCTCTCTCTTCCTCCTCTCTCCTCCAAATCTCTGCTCTTCCTCTCTCTCCCTCCATTCTTTTCCTCCTCTCTCTTCCTCCTCTCTCCTCTTCTTCTCTATTCCTCCTCTCTCTTCATCCTCGCTCTTCTTCCCCTCTCTTCCTCCTCTCTCTTCCTAATCTCTCTTTCTCCATTCTCCTCTTCCTCTCTCTTCCTCCTCTCTCCTCCTCCTCTCTTCTTTTCCTCACTCTTCCTCCTCTCTCTTCCTCCTCTCTCCTCCTCATCTCTCTTCCTCCTCTCTCTTCCTCCTCTCTCCTCCTCCTATCTCCTCCTCCTTTCTCCTCTTCCTCTCTCTTCCTCCTCTCTCTTCTTCCTCTCTCTTCCTCCTCCCTATTCCGCCTGTCTCTTCCTGCTCTCTGCTCCTCCTCTCTCCTTCTCCTCTCTCTTCCTCCTCTCTCCTCTTCATCTCTCTTCCTCCTCTCTCTTCCTCCTCTCTCCTCTTCCTCTTTCTTCCTCCTCTCTCTTCCTCTTCTCTCCTCTTCCTCTCTCTTCCTCCTCCTCTTCCTCGTCTCTCTTTCTCCTCTCTCTTCCTCCTCTCTTCTCCTCCTCTATCTTCCTCCTCTGTCCTCTTACTCTCACTTCCTCCTCTCTCTTCCTCCTCCCTATTCCTCCTCTCTCCTCTTCCTCTCTCTTCCTCCTCTCTCTTCCTCCTCTCTCCTCTTCCTCTCTCTTCCTCCACTCTCCTCTTCCTCTCTTCATCCTCTCTCTTCCTTCTCTCTCTTCTTACCTCACTCCTCCTCCTCTCTGCTCTTCCTCTCTCTTCCTCCTCTCTGTTCCTCAACTCTCCTCTTTCTCTCTCTTCCTCCTCTCTCTTCCTCCACTCTCTTCTTCCTCTCTCTTCGTCCTCTCTCCTCCTCCTCTCTCCTATTCCTCCCTTTTCCTCCTCTCTCTTGCTCCTCTCTCTTCCAACACTCTGCTCTTCCTCTCTCTCCCTCCATTCTTTTACTCCTCTCTCTTCCTTCTCTCTCTTACTCCTCTCTCTTCCTCCTCTCTCCTCTTCTTCTCTATTCCTCCTCTCTCTTCATCCTCTCTCTTCTTCCCCTCTCTTCCTCTTCTCTCTTCCTAATCTCTCTTTCTCCTTTCTCCTCTTCCTCTCTCTTCCTCCTCTCTCCTCCTCCTCTCTTCTTTTCCTCACTCTTCCTCCTCTCTCTTCCTCCTCTATCTTCCTCCTCTGTCCTCTTACTCTCACTTCCTCCTCTGTCTTCCTCCTCCCTATTCCTCCTGTCTCCTCTTCCTCTCTCTTCCTCCTCTCTCTTCCTCCTCTCTCTACTTCCTATCACTTACTCATCTCTCTTCTGCCTCTCTCTTCCCCCTCTCCTCCTCCTCTCTCCCCTTCCTCTCGCTTCCTCTTTTCTCTTCCTCCTCTCTCCCCCTTATCTCTCTTTCTCCTCTCTCTTGCTCCTCTCTCTTCCTCCTCTCTCTTCCTCCTCTCTCTTCCTCCTCTCTCCTCTTCCAATCTCTTCCTCCACTCTCCTCTTCCTCTCTCTTCCTCCTCTCCCTTCCTTCGCTCTCTTCTTACCTCACTCCTCCTCCTCTCTCCTATTCCTCCCTCTTCCTCCTCTCTCTTGCTCCTCTCTCTTCCAACTCTCTGCTCTTCCACTCTCTCCCTCCATTGTTTTCCACCTCTCTCTTCCTTCTCTGTCTTCCTCCTCTCTCTTCCTCCTCTCTCCTCCTCATCTCTCTTCCTCCTCTCTCTTGCTCCTCTCTCTTGCTCCTCTCTCTTCCTCCTATTTCTTCCTCCTCTCTCTTCCTCATCTCTCCTCTTCCTCTCTCTTCTTCCTCTCTCTTCCTCTTCTCTCTTCCTCCTCTCTCTTCCTCCTCTCTCCTCTTCCTCTCTCTTCCTCTCTCTTCCTCCTCTCTCTTCATTCTCTCTCTTCCTCCTCACTCCCCCTCCTCTCTCCTCTTGCTTTCTCTTCCTCCTCTCTCTTCCTCCACTCTCCTCTTCCTCTCTCCTCTTCCTCTCTCTTCCTCCTCTGTCTTCCTCCTCTCTCTTCGTACTCTCTCCTCCTCCTCTCTCCTATTCCTGTCTCCTCCTCCTCTCTCTTCCACCTCTCTCCTCTTCCTCTCTCTTCCTTCTCTCTCCTCCTCCTCTCTCTTCCCCCTGTCTCTTCCTCCTCTCTCCTCTGCCTCTCTCTTCCTCCACTCTCCTCTTCCTGTCTCTTCCTCCTCGCTCTTCCTCCTCTCTCTTCCTCCTCTCTCTTCCTCCTCTCTCCTCTTCCTTTCTCTTCCTCCTCTTTCTTCCCCCTGTCTCTTCCTACTCTCTCTTCCTCCTCTTTCCTCTTCCTCTCTGTTTCACATTTCTCTTCCTCCTCTCTCTTCATTCTCTCTCTTCCTCCTCACTCCCCCTCGTCTCTCCTCTTGTTTTCTCTTCCTCCTCTCTCTTCCTCCACTCTCCTCTTCCTCTCTCCTCTTCCTCTCTCTTCCTCCTCTCTCTTCCTCCTCTCTCTTCGTCCTCTCTCCTCCTCCTCTCTCCTATTCCTGTCTCCTCCTCCTCTCTCTTCCACCTCTCTCCTCTTCCTCTCTCTTCCTCCTCTCTCCTCCTCCTCTCTCTTCCCCCTGTCTCTTCCTCCTCTCTCCTCTGCCTCTCTCTTCTTCCACTCTCCTCTTCCTTTCTCTTCCTCCTCTCTCTTCCCCCTGTCTCTTCCTACTCTCTCTTCCTCCTCTTTCCTCTTCCTCTCTGTTCCACATTTCTCTTCCTCCTCTCTCTTCCTCCTCTCTCATCTTCCTCTCTCTTCGTCCTCTCTCTTCCTCCTCTCTCTTCTTCTTCTCTCTTCGTCCTCTCTCTTCCGCCTCTCTAATCCTCCCCTCTCCTCCTCCTCTCTCCTCTTCCTCTCTCTTCCTCCTCTCTCTTCCTTCTCTCTCTTCCTCCTCTCTCTTCCTCCTCTCTCTTCCTCCTCTCTCCTCTGCCTCTCTCTTCCTCCACTCTCCTCTTCCTGTCTCTTCCTCCTCTCTCTTCCTCCTCTCTCTTCCTCCTCTCTCTTCCTTCTCTCTCTTCCTCCTCTCTCTTCCAACTCTCTGCTCCTCTTCTCTCTTCCTCGTCTCTCTTCCTCGTCTCTCTTCCTCCTCTCTCTTCCTCCTCTCTCCTCTTAGTCTCTCTTCTTCCTCTCTCTTCCTCCTCTCTCTTCCTCTGCTCTCCTCTTCCTCTCTTTTCCTCCTCTCTATTCCTCCTCTCTCTTCCTCCTCTCTCCTCCTCCTCTCTCCTCTTCCTCTCTCTACCTCCTCTCTCCTCTTCCTTTCTCTTCCTCCTTTCTCTTCCTCCTCTCTCTTCCTCCTCTCTCCTCTTCCTCTCTCTTCCTCCTTTCTCTTCCCCCTCTCTCTTCCTCCTCTCTCTTCCTCCACTCTCCTCTTCCTCTCTCTTCCTCCTCTTCTTCATCCTCTCTCTTCCTCCTCTCTCCTCTTCCTTTCTCTTCCTTCTCTCTCTTCCTTCTCTATCTTCCTCCTCTCTCCTCTTCCTCTCTATTCCTCCTCTCTCTTCATCCTCTCTCTTCTATCTCTCTATTCCTCCTCTCTCTTCCTCCTCTCTCCTCTTCCTCTCTCTTCCTCCTCTCTCTTCCTCCTCTATCTTCCTCCTCTCTCTTCCTCCTCTCTCCTCTTCCTTTCTCTTCCTTCTCTCTCTTCCTCCTCTCTCTTCCTCCTCTCTCTTCCTCCTCTCTCCTCCTCCTCTCTCTTCCTCCTTTCTGTTCCTGCTCTCTCTTCCTTCTCTCTCTTCCTCCTCTCTGCTCTTCCTCTCTCTTCCGCCTTTCTTTTCCTCCTCTCTCTTCTTCCTCTCTCTTCCTCCTCTCTCTTCCTCCTCTCTCTTGCTCCTCTCTCATCCTCGTCTCTTTTCCTCCTCTCTCTTCCTCCTCTCTCTTCCTCCTGTCTCTTCCTCCTCTCTCTTCCTCCTCTCTCCTCTTCATCTCTCTTCCTCATCTCTCTTCCTCATCTCTCTTCCTCCTCACTCCTCCTACTCTCTCTTCCTCCTTTCTCTTCCTCCTCTCTCTTTCTCCACTCTCTTCCTTCTCTCTCTTCCTCCTCACTCCTACTTTTCTATTCTTCCTCTCTCTTCCTCCTCTCTCTTCCTCCTCTCTCTTCCTCCTCTCTCCTCTTCCTCTCTCTTCCTCCTTTATCTTCCTCCTCTCTCTTCCTCCTCTCTCTTCCTCCACTCTCCTCTTCCTCTCTCTTCCTCCTCTTCTACATCCTCTATCTTCTACCTCTCTCTTCCTCCTCTCTCTTCCTCCTCTCTCTTCCTCCTCTCTCCTCCTACTCTCTACTCTTCCTGTCTCTTCCTCCTCTCTCTTCCTCCTCTCTCTTGCTCCTCTGTCATCCTCGTCTCTCTTCCTCGTCTCTCTTCCTCCTCTCTCTTCCTCCTCTCTCTTCCTCCTCTCTCTTCCTCCGCTCTCCTCCTCATCTCTCTTCCTCCTCTCTCTTCCTCCTCTCTCTTCCTCCTCTCTCTTCCTCCTCTCTCCTCCTCATCTCTCTTCCTCCTCTCTCTTCCTCCTCTGTCTTCCTCCTCACTCTTCCTCCTCTCTCTTCCTCCTCACTCTTCCTCCTATCTCCTCCTAATCTCTCTTCCTCCTCCCTCTTCCTCCTCTCGCTTCCTCCTCTCTCCTCTTCCTCTCTCTTCCTCCTCTCTCTTGCTCCTCTCTCATCCTCGTCTCTCTTCCTCCTCTATCTTCCTCCTCTCTCTTCCTCCTCTCTCTTCCTCCTTTCTCTTCCTCCTCTCTCCTCTTCCTCTCTCTTCCTCCTCTCTCCTCTGCCTCTCTCTTCCTCCACTCTCCTCTTCCTGTCTCTTCCTCCTCTCTCTTCCTCCTCTCTCTTCCTCCTCTCTCTTCCTTCTCTCTCTTCCTCCTCTCTCTTCCAACTCTCTGCTCCTCTTCTCTCTTCCTCGTCTCTCTTCCTCGTCTCTCTTCCTCCTCTCTCTTCCTCCTCTCTCCTCTTAGTCTCTCTTCTTCCTCTCTCTTCCTCCTCTCTCTTCCTCTGCTCTCCTCTTCCTCTCTTTTCCTCCTCTCTCTTCCTCCTCTCTCTTCCTCCTCTCTCCTCCTCCTCTCTCCTCTTCCTCTCTCTACCTCCTCTCTCCTCTTCCTTTCTCTTCCTCCTTTCTCTTCCTCCTCTCTCTTCCTCCTCTCTCCTCTTCCTCTCTCTTCCTCCTTTCTCTTCCCCCTCTCTCTTCCTCCTCTCTCTTCCTCCACTCTCCTCTTCCTCTCTCTTCCTCCTCTTCTTCATCCTCTCTCTTCCTCCTCTCTCCTCTTCCTTTCTCTTCCTTCTCTCTCTTCCTTCTCTATCTTCCTCCTCTCTCCTCTTCCTCTCTATTCCTCCTCTCTCTTCATCCTCTCTCTTCTATCTCTCTATTCCTCCTCTCTCTTCCTCCTCTCTCCTCTTCCTCTCTCTTCCTCCTCTCTCTTCCTCCTCTATCTTCCTCCTCTCTCTTCCTCCTCTCTCCTCTTCCTTTCTCTTCCTTCTCTCTCTTCCTCCTCTCTCTTCCTCCTCTCTCTTCCTCCTCTCTCCTCCTCCTCTCTCTTCCTCCTTTCTGTTCCTGCTCTCTCTTCCTTCTCTCTCTTCCTCCTCTCTGCTCTTCCTCTCTCTTCCGCCTTTCTTTTCCTCCTCTCTCTTCTTCCTCTCTCTTCCTCCTCTCTCTTCCTCCTCTCTCTTGCTCCTCTCTCATCCTCGTCTCTTTTCCTCCTCTCTCTTCCTCCTCTCTCTTCCTCCTGTCTCTTCCTCCTCTCTCTTCCTCCTCTCTCCTCTTCATCTCTCTTCCTCATCTCTCTTCCTCATCTCTCTTCCTCCTCACTCCTCCTCCTCTCTCTTCCTCCTTTCTCTTCCTCCTCTCTCTTTCTCCACTCTCTTCCTTCTCTCTCTTCCTCCTCACTCCTACTTTTCTATTCTTCCTCTCTCTTCCTCCTCTCTCTTCCTCCTCTCTCTTCCTCCTCTCTCCTCTTCCTCTCTCTTCCTCCTTTCTCTTCCTCCTCTCTCTTCCTCCTCTCTCTTCCTCCACTCTCCTCTTCCTCTCTCTTCCTCCTCTTCTACATCCTCTATCTTCTACCTCTCTCTTCCTCCTCTCTCTTCCTCCTCTCTCTTCCTCCTCTCTCCTCCTACTCTCTACTCTTCCTGTCTCTTCCTCCTCTCTCTTCCTCCTCTCTCTTGCTCCTCTGTCATCCTCGTCTCTCTTCCTCGTCTCTCTTCCTCCTCTCTCTTCCTCCTCTCTCTTCCTCCTCTCTCTTCCTCCGCTCTCCTCCTCATCTCTCTTCCTCCTCTCTCTTCCTCCTCTCTCTTCCTCCTCTCTCTTCCTCCTCTCTCCTCCTCATCTCTCTTCCTCCTCTCTCTTCCTCCTCTGTCTTCCTCCTCTCTCTTCCTCCTCTCTCTTCCTCCTCACTCTTCCTCCTATCTCCTCCTAATCTCTCTTCCTCCTCCCTCTTCCTCCTCTCGCTTCCTCCTCTCTCCTCTTCCTCTCTCTTCCTCCTCTCTCTTGCTCCTCTCTCATCCTCGTCTCTCTTCCTCCTCTATCTTCCTCCTCTCTCTTCCTCCTCTCTCTTCCTCCTTTCTCTTCCTCCTCTCTCCTCTTCCTCTCTCTTCCTCCTCTCTCCTCTTCATCTCTCTTCCTCCTCTCTCTTCCTCCTCTCTCTTCCTCCTCTCTCTTCCTCCACTCTCCTCTTCCTCTCTCTTCCTCCTCTTCTTGATCCTCTCTCTTCTACCTCTCTCTTTCTCCTCTCTCTTCCTTCTCTCTCTTCGTCCTCTCTCCTCCTACTCTCTCCTCTTCATGTCTCTTCTCTCTCTTCCTCCGCTCTCTTGCTCCTCTGTCATCCTCGTCTCTCTTCCTCGTCTCTCTTCCTCCTCTCTCTTCCTCCTCTCTCTTCCTCCTCTCTCTTCCTCCTCTCTCCTCCTCATCTCTCTTCCTCCTCTCTCTTCCTCCTCTCTCTTCTTCCTCTCTCTTCCTCCTGTCTCCTCCTCATCTCTCTTCCTCCTCTCTCTTCCTCCTCTGTCTTCCTCCTCTGTCTTCCTCCTCTCTCTTCCTCCTCCCTCTTCCTCCTATCTCCTCCTAATCTCTCTTCCTCCTCTCTCTTCCTCCTCTCTCTTCCTCCTCTCTCTTCCTTCTCTCTCCTCTTCCTCTCTCTTCCTTCTCTCCCTTCTTCCTCTCTCTTCCACCTCTTTCTACCTCCTTTCTCTTCCTCCTCTCTCTTCTTCCTCTCTCTTCTTCCTCTCTCCTCCTCCTCTCTCTTCCTCCTCTCTCTTCTACCTCTCTCTTCCTCCTCTGTCCTATTCCTGTCTCTTCCTCCTCTATCTTCTTCCTCTCTGCTGTTCCTCTCTTTTCCTCCCCTCTCTTCCTCCTCTCTCTTCTACCTCTCTCCTCCTCCTCTCTCCTATTCCTCTGTCTCCTCCTCTCTCTTCCTCCTCTCTGCTGTTCCTCTCTCTTCCTCCTCTCTCTTCCTCCTCTCTATTCCTTCTCTCTCCTCCTCCTCTCTCTTCCTCCTCTCTCTTCCTCCTCTCTCCTCCTCCTCTCTCTTCCTCCTCTCTCTTCCTCCTCTCTCCTCTTCCTCTCTCTTCCTCCTTTCTTTTCCTCCTCTCTCTTCTTCCTCTCTCTTCCTCCTCTCTCTTCCTCCTCTCTCTTGCTCCTCTCTCATCCTCCTCTCTCTTCCTCCTCTCTCTTCCTCCTCTCTCCTCTTCATCTCTCTTCCTCATCTCTCTTCCTCATCTCTCTTCCTCCTCACTCCTCCTCCTCTCTCTTCCTCCACTCTCCTCTTCCTCTCTCTTCCTCCTCTTCCTCATCCTCTCTCTTCTACCTCTCTCTTCCTCCTCTCTCTTCCTCCTCTCTCCTCCTACTCTCTCCTCTTCCTGTCTCTTCCTCCTCTCTCTTCCTCCTCTCTCTTCCTCCTCTCTCGCCCTCATCTCTCTTCCTCCTCTCTCTTCCTCCTCTCTGTTCCTCCTCTCTCTTCCTCCTCTCTCCTCCTCATCTCTCTTCCTCCTCTCTCTTCCTCCTCTGTCTTCCTCCTCTCTCTTCCTCCTCTCTCTTCCTCCTCCCTCTTCCTCCTATCTCCTCCTAATCTCTCTTCCTCCTCTCTCTTCCTCCTCTCGCTTCCTCCTATCTCCTCTTCCTCTCTCTTCCTCCTCTCTCTTGCTCCTCTCTCATCCTCGTCTCTGTTCCTCCTCTATCTTCCTCCTCTCTCTTCCTCCTCTCTCTTCTTCCTCTCTCTTCTTCCTCTCTCTTCCTCCTCTCTCTTCTCCCTCTCTCTTCCTTCTCTCTTTTCCTCCTCTCTCTTCCTCCTCTCTGCTCTTCCTCTCTCTTCCTCCTTTCTTTTCCTCCCCTCTATTCCTCCTCTCTCTTCCTCCTCTCTCTTCCTCCTCTCTCTTCCTCCTCTCTCCTCTTCCTCTCTCTTCCTTCTCTCCCTTCTTCCTCTCTCTTCCACCTCTTTCTACCTCCTTTCTCTTCCTCCTCTCTCCTCTTCCTCTCTCTTCCTCCTCTGTCTTCCTCCTCTATCTTCCTCCTCTCTCTTCCTCCTCTCTCCTCTTCCTTTCTCTTCCTTCTCTCCCTCCTCTCTCTTCCTCCTCTCTCTTCCTCCTCCTCTCTCTTCCTCCTTTCTATTCCTGCTCTCTCTTCCTTCTCTCTCTTCCTCCTCTCTGCTCTTCCTCTCTCTTCCTCCTTTCTTTTCCTCCTCTCTCCTCTTCCTCTCTCTTCCTCCTCTCTCTTCCTCCTCTCTCTTTCTCCTCTCTCATCCTCGTCTCTCTTCCTCCTCTCTCTTCCTCCTCTCTCCTCTTCCTCTCTCTTCCTCCTCTCTCTTCCTCCTCTCTCCTCTTCATCTCTCTTCCTCATCTCTCTTCCTCATCTCTCTTCCTCCTCACTCCTCCTCCTCTCTCTTCCTCCTCTCTCTTCCTCCTCTCTCCTCCTATTCTCTCCTCTTCCTGTCTCTTCCTCCTCTCCCTTCCTCCTCTCTCTTGCTCCTCTGTCATCCTCGTCTCTCTTCCTCGTCTCTCTCCTCGTCCTCTCTCTTCCTCCTCTCTCTTCCTCCTCTCTCCTCCTCATCTCTCTTCCTCCTCTCTCTTCCTCCTCTCTCTTCCTCCTCTCTCTTCCTCCTCTCTACTCCTCCTGTCTCTTCCTCCTCTCTCTTCCTCCTCCCTCTTCCTCCTATCTCCTCCTAATCTCTCTTCCTCCTCTCTCTTGCTCCTCTCGCTTCCTCCTCTCTCCTCTTCCTCTCTCTTCCTCCTCTCTCTTGCTCCTCTCTCATCCTCGTCTCTCTTCCTCCTCTCTCTTCCTCCTCTCTCTTCCTCCTCTCTCTTCCTCCTTTCTCTTCCTCATCTCTCCTCTTCCTCTCTCTTCCTCCTCTCTCTTCCTCCTCTCTCTTCCTCCTCTCTCCTCCTTCTCTATCTTCCTCCTCTCTCCTCCTCCTCTCTCTTCCTCCTCTCTCTTCCTCCTCTCTCCTCTTCCTCTCACTTCCTCCTCTCTCCTCTTCCTCTCTCTTCCTCCTTTCTTTTCCTCCTCTCTCTTCTTCCTCTCTCTTCCTCCTCTCTCTTCGTCCTCTCTCTTGCTCCTCTCTCATCCTCCTCTCTCTTCCTCCTCTCTCTTCCTCCTCTCTCTTCCTCCTCTCTCCTCTTCATCTCTCTTCCACATCTCTCTTCCTCATCTCTCTTCCTCCTCACTCCTCCTCCTCTCTCTTCCTCCACTCTCCTCTTCCTCTCTCTTCCTCCTCTTCTTCATCCTCTCTCTTCTACCTCTCTCTTCCTCCTCTCTCTTCCTCCTCTCTCCTCCTACTCTCTCCTCTTCCTGTCTCTTCCTCCTCTCTCTTCCTCCTCTCTCTTGCTCCTCTGTCATCCTCGTCTCTCTTCCTCGTCTCTCTTCCTCCTCTCTCTTCCTCCTCTCTCTCCCTCCTCTCTCTTCCTCCTCTCTCCTCCTCATCTCTCTTCCTCCTCTCTCTTCCTCCTCTCTCTTCCTCCTCTCTCGTCTTCCTCTCTCTTCCTCCTCTCTCTTCCTCCTCTATCTTCCTCCTCTGTCTTCCTCCTCTCTCCTCTTCCTTTCTCTTCCTTCTCTCTCTTCCTCCTCTCTCTTCCTCCTCTCTCTTCCTCCTCTCTCCTCCTCCTATCTCTTCCTCCTTTCTCTTCCTGCTCTCTCTTCCTTCTCTCTCTTCCTCCTCTCTGCTCTTCCTCTCTCTTCCTCCTTTCTTTACCTCCTCTCTACTCTTCCTGTCTCTTCCTCCTCTCTCTTCCTCCTCTCTCTTGCTCCTCTGTCATCCTCGTCTCTCTTCCTCGTCTCTCATTCCTCCTCTCTCTTCCTCCTCTCTCTTCCTCCTCTCTCTTCCTCCTCTCTCCTCCTCATCTCTCTTCCTCCTCTCTCTTCCTCCTCTCTCTTCCTCCTCTCTCTTCCTCCTCTCTCCTCCTACTCTCTCCTCTTCCTGTCTCTTCCTCTTCTCTCTTGCTCCTCTGTCATCCTCGTCTCTCTTCCTCGTCTCTCTTCCTCCTCTCTCTTCCTCCTCTCTCTTCCTCCTCTCTCCTCCTCATCTCTCTTCCTCCTCTCTCTTCATCCTCTCTCTTCCTCCTCTCTCGTCTTCCTCTCTCTTCCTCCTCTCTCTTCCTCCTCTATCTTCCTCCTCTGTCTTCCTCCTCTCTCCTCTTCCTTTCTCTTCCTTCTCTCTCTTCCTCCTCTCTCTTCCTCCTCTCTCTTCCTCCTCTCTCCTCCTCCTCTCTCTTCCTCCTTTCTCTTCCTGCTCTCTCTTCCTTCTCTCTCTTCCTCCTCTCTGCTCTTCCTCTCTCTTCCTCCTTTCTTTACCTCCTCTCTCCTCTTCCTGTCTCTTCCTCCTCTCTCTTCCTCCTCTCTCTTGCTCCTCTGTCACCCTCGTCTCTCTTCCTCGTCTCTCATTCCTCCTCTCTCTTCCTCCTCTCTCTTCCTCCTCTCTCTTCCTCCTCTCTCCTCCTCATCTCTCTTCCTCCTCTCTCTTCCTCCTCTCTCTTCCTCCTCTCTCTTCCTCCTCTCTACTCCTCATCTCTCTTCCTCCTCTCTCTTCCTCCTCTCTCTTCCTCCTCTCTCTTCCTCCTCTCGCTTCCTCTTCTCTCCTCTTCCTCTCTCTTCCTCCTCTCTCCTCTTCATCTCTCTTCCTCCTCTCTCTTCCTCCTCTCTCTTCCTCCACTCTCCTCTTCCTCTCTCTTCCTCCTCTTCTTCATCCTCTCTCTTCTACCTCTCTCTTCCTCCTCTCTCTTCCTCCTCTCTCTTCCTCCTCTCTCATCCTACTCTCTCCTCTTCCTGTCTCTTCCTCCTCTCTCTTGCTCCTCTGTCATCCTCGTCTCTCTTCCTCCTCTCTCTTCCTCCTCTCTCTTCCTCCTCTCTCTTCCTCCTCTCTCCTCCTCATCTCTCTTCCTCCTCTCTCTTCCTCCTCTCTCTTCCTCCTCTCTCTTCCTCCTCTCTCCTCCTCATCTCTCTTCCTCCTCTCTCTTCCTCCTCTGTCTTCCTCCTCTCTCTTCCTCCTCTCTCTTCCTCCTCCCTCTTCCTCCTATCTCCTCCTAATCTCTCTTCCTCCTCTCTCTTTTTCCTCTCGCTTCCTCCTCTCTCCTCTTCCTCTCTTTTCCTCCTCTCTCTTTCTCCTCTCTCATCCTCGTCTCTCTTCCTCCTCTCTTCCTCCTCTCTCTTCCTCCTCTCTCTTCCTCCTTTCTCTTCCTCCTCTCTCCTCTTCCTCTCTCTTCCTCCTCTCTCCTCTTCATCTCTCTTCCTCCTCTCTCTTCCTCCTCTCTCTTCCTCCTCTCTCTTCCTCCACTCTCCTCTTCCTCTATCTTCCTCCTCTTCTTCATCCTCTCTCTTCTACCTCTCTCTTCCTCCTCTCTCCTCCTACTCTCTCCTCTTCCTGTCTCTTCCTCCTCTCTCTTCCTCCTCTCTCTTGCTCCTCTGTCATCCTCGTCTCTCTTCCTCGTCTCTCTTCCTCGTCTCTCTTCCTCCTCTCTCTTCCTCCTCTATCTTCCTCCACTCTCCTCCTCATCTCTCTTCCTCCTCTCTCTTCCTCCTCTCTCTTCCTCCTCTCTCTTCCTCCTCTCTCCTCCTCATCTCTCTTCCTCCTCTCTCTTCCTCCTCTGTCTTCCTCCTCTGTCTTCCTCCTCTCTCTTCCTCCTCCCTCTTCCTCCTATCTCCTCCTAATCTCTCTTCCTCCTCTCTCTTCCTCCTCTCTCTTCCTCCTCTCTCTTCCTCCTCTCTCCTCCTCCTCTCTCTTCCTCCTCTCTCTTCCTCCTCTCTCCTCTTCCTCTCTCTTCCTCCTCTCTCTTCCTCCTCTATCTTCCTCCTCTCTCTTCCTCCTCTCTCCTCTTCCTCTCTCTTCCTCCTCTCTCTTCCTCCTCTATCTTCCTCCTCTCTCTACCTCCTCTCTGCTCTTCCTTTCTCTTCCTTCTCTCTCTTCCTCCTCTCTCTTCCTCCTCTCTCTTCCTCCCCTCTCCTCCTCCTCTCTCTTCCTCCTTTCTCTTCCTGCTCTCTCTTCCTTCTCTCTCTTCCTCCTCTCTGCTCTTTCTCTCTCTTCCTCCTTTCTTTTCCTCCTCTCTCCTCTTCCTCTCTCTTCCTCCTCTCTCTTCCTCCTCTCTCTTGCTCCTCTCTCATCCTCGTCTCTCTTCCTCATCTCTCTTCCTCCTCTCTCCTCTTCCTCTCTCTTCCTCCTCTCTCTTCCTCCTCTCTCCTCTTCCTCTCTCTTCCTCCTTTCTTTTCCTCCTCTCTCTTCTTCCTCTCTCTTCCTCCTCTCTCTTCCTCCTCTCTCTTCCTCATCTCTCTTCCTCCTCACTCCTCCTCCTCTCTCTTCCTCCTCTCTCTTCCTCCTCTCTCTTCCTCCACTCTCCTCTTCCTCTCTCTTCCTCCTCTTCTTCATCCTCTCTCTTCTACCTCTCTCTTCCTCCTCTCTCTTCCTCCTCTCTCTTCCTTCTCTCTCCTCCTACTCTCTCCTCTTCCTGTCTCTTCCTCCTCTCTCTTCCTCCTCTCTCTTGCTCCTCTGTCATCCTCGTCTCTCTTCCTCGTCTCTCTTCCTCCTCTCTCTTCCTCCTCTCTCTTCCTCCTCCCTCTTCCTCCTCTCTCCTCCTCATCTGTCTTCCTCCTCTCTCTTCCTCCTCTCTGTTCCTCCTCTCTCTTCCTCCTCTCTCCTCCTCATCTCTCTTCCTCCTCTCTCTTCCTCCTTTGTCTTCCTCCTCTCTCTTCCTCCTCTCTCTTCCTCCTCTATCTTCCTCCTCTCTCTTCCTCCTCTCTCTTCTTCCTCTCTCTTCTTCCTCTCTCTTCCTCCTCTCTCTTCTCCCTCTCTCTTCCTTCTCTCTTTTCCTCCTCTCTCTTCCTCCTCTCTGCTCTTCCTCTCTCTTCCTCCTTTCTTTTCCTCCCCTCTCTTCCTCCTCTCTCTTCCTCCTCTCTCTTCCTCCTCTCTCTTCCTCCTCTCTCTTCCTCCTCTCTCCTCTTCCTCTCTCTTCCTTCTCTCCCTTCTTCCTCTCTCTTCCACCTCTTTCTACCTCCTTTCTCTTCCTCCTCTCTCTTCTTCCTCTCTCTTCCTCCTCTCTCCTCCTTCTCTCTCTTCCTCCTCTCTCTTCTACCTCTCTCTTCCTCCTCTCTCCTCTTCCTCTCTCTTCCTCCTCTATCTTCCTCCTCAATGCTGTTCCTCTCTTTTCCTCCTCTCTATTCCTGCTCTCTCCTCCTCTTCTCTCTTCCTCCTCTCTCTTCCTCCTCTCTCCTCCTCCTCTCTCTTCCTCCTCTCTCTTCTACCTCTCTCCTCCTCCTCTCTCCTATTCCTCTGTCTCCTCCTCTCTCTTCCTCATCTCTGCTGTTCCTCTCTCTTCCTCCTCTCTCTTCCTCCTCTCTATTCCTCCTCTCTCCTCCTCCTCTCTCTTCCTCCTCTCTCTTCCTCCTCTCTCCTCTTCCTCTCTCTTCCTCCTCTCTCTTCCTCCTCTCTCTTCCTCCTCTTTCCTCCTTCTCTATCTTCCTCCTCTCTCCTCTTCCTCTCTCTTCCTCCTCTCTCTTCCTCCTCTATCTTCCTCCTCTCTCTTCCTCCTCTCTCCTCTTCCTCTCTGTTCCTCCTCTCTCTTCCTCCTCTATCTTCCTCCTCTCTCTTCCTCCTCTCTCCTCTTCCTTTCTCTTCCTTCTCTCTCTTCCTCCTCTCTCTTCCTCCTCTCTCTTCCTCCTCTCTCCTCCTCCTCTCTCTTCCTCCTTTCTCTTCCTGCTCTCTCTTCCTTCTCTCTCTTCCTCCTCTCTGCTCTTCCTCTCTCTTCCTCCTTTCTTTTCCTCCTCTCTCCTCTTCCTCTCTCTTCCTCCTCTCTCTTCCTCCTCTCTATTCCTCCTGTCTCCTCCTCCTCTCTCTTCCTCCTCCCTCTTCCTCCTATCTCCTCCTAATCTCTCTTCCTCCTCTCTCTTCCTCCTCTCGCTTCCTCCTCTCTCCTCTTCCTCTCTCTTCCTCCTCTCTCTTGCTCCTCTCTCATCCTCGTCTCTCTTCCTCCTCTATCTTCCTCCTCTCTCCTCTTCCTCTCTCTTCCTCCTCTCTCCTCTTCATCTCTCTTCCTCCTCTCTCTTCCTCCTCTCTCTTTCTCCTCTCTCTTCCTCCACTCTCCTCTTCCTCTCTCTTCCTCCTCTTCTTCATCCTCTCTCTTCTACCTCTCTCTTCCTCCTCTCTCTTCCTCCTCTCTCTTCCTCCTCTCTCCTCCTACTCTCTCCTCTTCCTGTCTCTTCCTCCTCTCTCTTGCTCCACTGTCATCCTCGTCTCTCTTCCTCCTCTCTCTTCCTCCTCTCTCTTCCTCCTCTCTCCTCCTCATCTCTCTTCCTCCTCTCTCTTCCTCCTCTCTCTTCCTCCTCTCTCTTCCTCCTCTCTCCTCCTCATCTCTCTTCCTCCTCTCTCTTCCTCCTCTGTCTTCCTCCTCTCTCTTCCTCCTCTCTCTTCCTCCTCCCTCTTCCTCCTATCTCCTCCTAATCTCTCTTCCTCCTCTCTCTTCCTCCTCCCGCTTCCTCCTCTCTCCTCTTCCTCTCTCTTCCTCCTCTCTCTTGCTCCTCTCTCATCCTCGTCTCTCTTCCTCCTCTATCTTCCTCCTCTCTGTTCCTCCTCTCTCTTCCTCCTTTCTCTTCCTCCTCTCTCCTCTTCCTCTCTCTTCCTCCTCTCTCCTCTTCATCTCTCTTCCTCCTCTCTCTTCCTCCTCTCTCTTCCTCCTCTCTCTTCCTCCACTCTCCTCTTCCTCTCTCTTCCTCCTCTTCTTCATCCTCTCTCTTCTACCTCTCTCTTCCTCCTCTCTCTTCCTCCTCTCTCTTCCTCCTCTCTCCTCCTACACTCTCGTCTTCCTGTCTCTTCCTCCTCTCTCTTCCTCCTCTCTCTTGCTCCTCTGTCATCCTTGTCTCTCTTCCTCGTCTCTCTTCCTCCTCTCTCTTCCTCCTCTCTCCTCCTCATCTCTCTTCCTCCTCTCTCTTCCTCCTCTCTCTTCCTCCTCTCTCTTCCTCCTCTCTCCTCCTCATCTCTCTTCCTCCTCTCTCTTCCTCCTCTCTGCTCTTCCTCTCTGTTCCTCCTTTCTTTTCCTCCCGTCTCTTCCTCCTCTCTCTTCCTCCTCTCTCTTCCTCCTTCTCTCTTCCTCCTCTCTCCTCTTCCTCTCTCTTCCTTCTCTCCCTTCTTCCTCTCTCTTCCACCTCTTTCTACCTCCTTTCTCTTCCTCCTCTCTCTTCTTCCTCTCTCTTCCTCCTCTCTCCTCCTTCTGTCTCTTCCTCCTCTCTCTTCTACCTCTCTCTTCCTCCTCTCTCCTCTTCCTCTCTCTTCCTCCTCTATCTTCCTCCTCAATGCTGTTCCTCTCTTTTCCTCCTCTCTATTCCTGCTCTCTCCTCCTCTTCTCTCTTCCTCCTCTCTCTTCCTCCTCTCTCCTCCTCCTCTCTCTTCCTCCTCTCTCTTCTAACTCTCTCTTCCTCCTCTCT
This sequence comes from Strix occidentalis, assembly GCA_030819815.1. Lineage (NCBI taxonomy): Eukaryota > Metazoa > Chordata > Aves > Strigiformes > Strigidae > Strix > Strix occidentalis. The sequence goes on along the minus strand of JASWHU010000356.1, from coordinate 40,348 downwards.
CCTATTCCTCTGTCTCCTCCTCTCTCTTCCTCCTCTCTGCTGTTCCTCTCTCTTCCTCCTCTCTCTTCCTCCTCTCTATTCCTCCTCTCTCCTCCTCCTCTCTCTTCCTCCTCTCTCTTCCTCCTCTCTCCTCTTCCTCTCTCTTCCTCCTCTCTCTTCCTCCTCTCTCTTCCTCCTCTTTCCTCCTTCTCTATCTTCCTCCTCTCTCCTCTTCCTCTCTCTTCCTCCTCTCTCTTCCTCCTCTCTCCTCCTCATCTCTCTTCCTCCTCTCTCTTCCTCGTCAATCTTCCTCCTCTCTCTTCCTCCTCTCTCCTCCTCATCTCTCTTCCTCCTCTCTCTTCCTCCTCTGTCTTCCTCCTCTCTCTTCCTCCTCTCTCTTCCTCCTCCCTCTTCCTCCTATCTCCTCCTAATCTCTCTTCCTCCTCTCTCTTCCTCCTCTCGCTTCCTCCTCTCTCTTGCTCCTCTCTCATCCTCGTCTCTCTTCCTCCTCTATCTTCCTCCTCTCTCTTCCTCCTCTCTCTTCTTCCTCTCTCTTCTTCCTCTCTCTTCCTCCTTTCTCTTCTCCCTCTCTCTTCCTTCTCTCTTTTCCTACTCTCTCTTCCTCCTCTCTGCTCTTCCTCTCTCTTCCTCCTTTCTTTTCCTCCTCTCTCTTCCTCCTGTCTCTTCCTCCTCTCTCTTCCTTCTCTCTCCTCTTCCTCTCTCTTCCTTCTCTCCCTTCTTCCTCTCTCTTCCTCCTCTCTCTTCCTCCTCTCTCCTCTTCCTCTCTCTTCCTCCTTTCTTTTCCTCCTCTCTCTTCTTCCTCTCTCTTCCTCCTCTCTCTTCCTCCTCTCTCTTGCTCCTCTATCATCCTCCGCTTTCTTCCTCCTCTCTCTTCCTCCTCTCTCTTCCTCCTGTCTCTTCCTCCTCTCTCTTCCTCCTCTCTCCTCTTCATCTCTCTTCCTCATCTCTCTTCCTCATCTCTCTTCCTCCTCACTCCTCCTCCTCTCTCTTCCTCCTCTCTCTTCCTCCTCTCTCTTCCTCCACTCTCCTCTTCCTCTCTCTTCCTCCTCTTCTTCATCCTCTCTCTTCTACCTCTCTCTTCCTCCTCTCTCTTCCTCCTCTCTCTTCCTTCTCTCTCCTCCTACTCTCTCCTCTTCCTGTCTCTTCCTCCTCTCTCTTCCTCCTCTCTCTTGCTCCTCTGTCATCCTCGTCTCTCTTCCTCGTCTCTCTTCCTCCTCTCTCTTCCTCCACTCTCTTCCTCCTCTCTCTTCCTCCTCTCTCCTCCTCATCTCTCTTCCTCCTCTCTCTTCCTCCTCTCGCTTCCTCCTCTCTCCTCTTCCTCTCTCTTCCTCCTCTCTCTTGCTCCTCTCTCATCCTCGTCTCTCTTCCTCCTCTATCTTCCTCCTCTCTCTATTCCTGCTCTCTCCTCCTCTTCTCTCTTCCTCCTCTCTCTTCCTCCTCTCTCCTCCTCCTCTCTCTTCCTCCTCTCTATTCCTCCTCTCTCCTCCTCCTCTCTCTTCCTCCTCTCTCTTCCTCCTCTCTCCTCTTCCTCTCTCTTCCTCCTCTCTCTTCCTCCTCTCTCTTCCTCCTCTTTCCTCCTTCTCTATCTTCCTCCTCTCTCCTCTTCCTCTCTCTTCCTCCTCTCTCTTCCTCCGCTCTCCTCCTCATCTCTCTTCCTCCTCTCTCTTCCTCCTCTCTCTTCCTCCTCTCTCTTCCTCCTCTCTCCTCCTCATCTCTCTTCCTCCTCTCTCTTCCTCCTCTGTCTTCCTCCTCTCTCTTCCTCCTCTCTCTTCCTCCTCCCTCTTCCTCCTATCTCCTCCTAATCTCTCTTCCTCCTCTCTCTTCCTCCTCTCGCTTCCTCCTCTCTCCTCTTACTCTCTCTTCCTCCTCTCTCTTGCTCCTCTCTCATCCTCGTCTCTCTTCCTCCTCTATCTTCCTCCTCTCTCTTCCTCCTCTCTCTTCTTCCTCTCTCTTCTTCCTCTCTCTTCCTCCTTTCTCTTCTCCCTCTCTCTTCCTTCTCTCTTTTCCTCCTCTCTCTTCCTCCTCTCTGCTCTTCCTCTCTCTTCCTCCTTTCTTTTCCTCCTCTCTCTTCCTCCTGTCTCTTCCTCCTCTCTCTTCCTTCTCTCTCCTCTTCCTCTCTCTTCCTTCTCTCCCTTCTTCCTCTCTCTTCCTCCTCTCTCTTCCTCCTCTCTCCTCTTCCTCTCTCTTCCTCCTTTCTTTTCCTCCTCTCTCTTCTTCCTCTCTCTTCCTCCTCTCTCTTCCTCCTCTCTCTTGCTCCTCTATCATCCTCCTCTTTCTTCCTCCTCTCTCTTCCTCCTCTCTCTTCCTCCTGTCTCTTCCTCCTCTCTCTTCCTCCTCTCTCCTCTTCATCTCTCTTCCTCATCTCTCTTCCTCATCTCTCTTCCTCCTCACTCCTCCTCCTCTCTCTTCCTCCTCTCTCTTCCTCCTCTCTCTTCCTCCACTCTCCTCTTCCTCTCTCTTCCTCCTCTTCTTCATCCTCTCTCTTCTACCTCTCTCTTCCTCCTCTCTCTTCCTCCTCTCTCTTCCTTCTCTCTCCTCCTACTCTCTCCTCTTCCTGTCTCTTCCTCCTCTCTCTTCCTCCTCTCTCTTGCTCCTCTGTCATCCTCGTCTCTCTTCCTCGTCTCTCTTCCTCCTCTCTCTTCCTCCTCTCTCTTCCTCCTCTCTCTTCCTCCTCTCTCCTCCTCATCTCTCTTCCTCCTCTCTGTTCCTCCTCTCGCTTCCTCCTCTCTCCTCTTCCTCTCTTTTCCTCCTCTCTCTTCCTCCTCTCTGCTCTTCCTCTCCCTTCCTCCTTTCTTTTCCTCCCCTCTCTTCCTCCTCTCTCTTCCTCCTCTCTCTTCCTCCTCTCTCTTCCTCCTCTCTCCTCTTCCTCTCTCTTCCTTCTCTCCCTTCTTCCTCTCTCTTCCACCTCTTTCTACCGCCTTTCTCTTCCTCCTCTCTCTTCTTCCTCTCTCTTCCTCCTCTCTCCTCCTCCTCTCTCTTCCTCCTCTCTCTTCTACCTCTCTCTTCCTCCTCTCTCCTCTTCCTCTCTCTTCCTCCCCTATCTTCCTCCTCAATGCTGTTCCTCTCTTTTCCTCCTCTCTATTCCTGCTCTCTCCTCCACTTCTCTCTTCCTCCTCTCTCTTCCTCCTCTCTCCTCCTCCTCTCTCTTCCTCCTCTCTCTTCTACCTCTCTCCTCCTCCTCTCTCCTATTCCTCTGTCTCCTTCTCTCTCTTCCTCCTCTCTGCTGTTCCTCTCTCTTCCTCCTCTCTCTTCCTCCTCTCTATTCCTCCTCTCTCCTCCTCCTCTCTCTTCCTCCTCTCTCTTCCTCCTCTCTCCTCTTCCTCTCTCTTCCTCCTCTCTCTTCCTCCTCTCTCTTCCTCCTCTTTCCTCCTTCTCTATCTTCCTCCTCTCTCCTCTTCCTCTCTCTTCCTCCTCTCTCTTCCTCCTCTATCTTCCTCCTCTCTCTTCCTCCTCTCTCCTCTTCCTCTCTCTTCCTCCTCTCTCTTCCTCCTCTATCTTCCTCCTCTCTCTTCCTCCTCTCTCCTCTTCCTTTCTCTTCCTTCTCTCTCTTCCTCCTCTCTCTTCCTGCTCTCTCTTCCTTCTCTCTCTTCCTCCTCTCTGCTCTTCCTCTCTCTTCCTCCTTTCTTTTCCTCATCTCTCCTCTTCATCTCTCTTCCTCATCTCTCTTCCTCATCTCTCTTCCTCCTCACTCCTCCTCCTCTCTCTTGCTCCTCTCTCTTCCTCCTCTCTCTTCCTCCACTCTCCTCTTCCTCTCTCTTCCTCCTCTTCTTCATCCTCTCTCTTCTACCTCTCTCTTCCTCCTCTCTCTTCCTCCTCTCTCCTCCTACTCTCTCCTCTTCCTGTCTCTTCCTCCTCTCTCTTGCTCCTCTGTCATCCTCGTCTCTCTTCCTCGTCTCTCTTCCTCGTCTCTCTTCCTTCTATCTCTTCCTCCTCTCTCCTCCTCCTCTCTCTTCCTCCTCTCTCTTCCTCCTCTCTCTTCCTCCTCTCTCTTCCTCCTCTCTCTTCCTCCTCTCTCTTCCTCCTCTCTCTTCCTCCTCCCTCTTCCTCCTATCTCCTCCTAATCTCTCTTCCTCCTCTCTCTTCCTCCTCTCGCTTCCTCCTCTCTCCTCTTCCTCTCTCTTCCTCCTCTCTCTTGCTCCTCTCTCTTCCTACTCTCTCTTTCTCCTCTCTCTTCCTCCACTCTCCTCTTCCTCTCTCTTCCTCCTCTTCTTCATCCTCTCTCTTCTACCTCTCTCTTCCTCCTCTCTCTTCCTCCTCTCTCTTCCTCCTCTCTCCTCCTACTCTCTCCTCTTCCTGTCTCTTCCTCCTCTCTCTTGCTCCACTGTCATCCTCGTCTCTCTTCCTCCTCTCTCTTCCTCCTCTCTCTTCCTCCTCTCTCTTCCTCCTCTCTCTTCCTCCTCTCTCCTCCTCATCTCTCTTCCTCCTCTCTCTTCCTCCTCTCTCTTCCTCGTCTCTCTTCCTCCTCTCTCCTCCTCATCTCTCTTAATCCTCTCTCTTCCTCCTCTGTCTTCCTCCTCTCTCTTCCTCCTCTCTCTTCCTCCTCCCTCTTCCTCCTATCTCCTCCTAATCTCTCTTCCTCCTCTCTCTTTTTCCTCTCGCTTCCTCCTCTCTCCTCTTCCTCTCTCTTCCTCCTCTCTCTTTCTCCTCTCTAATCCTCGTCTCTCTTCCTCCTCTATCTTCCTCCTCTCTCTTCCTCCTCTCTCTTCCTACTTTCTCTTCCTCCTCTCTCCTCTTCCTCTCTCTTCCTCCTCTCTCCTCTTCATCTCTCTTCCTCCTCTCTCTTCCTCCTCTCTCTTCTTCCTCTCTCTTCCTCCACTCTCCTCTTCCTCTCTCTTCCTCCTCTTCTTCATCCTCTCTCTTCTACCTCTCTCTTCCTCCTCTCTCTTCCTCCTCTCTCTTCCTCCTCTCTCCTCCTACTCTCTCCTCTTCCTGTCTCTTCCTCCTCTCTCTTCCTCCTCTCTCTTGCTCCTCTGTCATCCTTGTCTCTCTTCCTCGTCTCTCTTCCTCCTCTCTCTTCCTCCTCTCTCCTCCTCATCTCTCTTCCTCCTCTCTCTTCCTCCTCTCTCTTCCTCCTCTCTCTTCCTCCTCTCTCCTCCTCATCTCTCTTCCTCCTGTCTCTTCCTCCTCTGTCTTCCTCCTCTCTCTTCCTCCTCTCTCTTCCTCCTCCCTCTTCCTCCTATCTCCTCCTAATCTCTCTTCCTCCTCTCTCTTCCTCCTCTCGCTTCCTCCTCTCTCCTCTTACTCTCTCTTCCTCCTCTCTCTTGCTCCTCTCTCATCCTCGTCTCTCTTCCTCCTCTATCTTCCTCCTCTCTCTTCCTCCTCTCTCTTCTTCCTCTCTCTTCTTCCTCTCTCTTCCTCCTTTCTCTTCTCCCTCTCTCTTCCTTCTCTCTTTTCCTCCTCTCTCTTCCCCCTCTCTGCTCTTCCTCTCTCTTCCTCCTTTCTTTTCCTCCTCTCTCTTCCTCCTGTCTCTTCCTCCTCTCTTTTCCTTCTCTCTCCTCTTCCTCTCTCTTCCTTCTCTCCCTTCTTCCTCTCTCTTCCACCTCTTTCTACCTCCTTTCTCTTCCTCCTCTCTCTTCTTCCTCTCTCTTCTTCCTCTCTCCTCCTCCTCTCTCTTCCTCCTCTCTCTTCCTCCTCTCTCTTCCTCCGCTCTCCTATTCCTCTCTCTTCCTCCTCTATCTTCCTCCTCTCTGTTGTTCCTCTCTTTTCCTCCTCTCTCTTCCTCCTCTCTCTTCTACCTCTCTCCTCCTCCTCTCTCCTATTCCTCTGTCTCCTCCTCTCTCTTCCTCCTCTCTGCTGTTCCTCTCTCTTCCTCCTCTCTCTTCCTCCTCTCTATTCCTCCTCTCTCCTCCTCCTCTCTCTTCCTCCTCTCTCTTCCTCCTCTCTCCTCTTCCTCTCTCTTCCTCCTAACTCCTCTTCCTCTCACTTCCTCCTCTCTCTTCCTCCTCTCTCTTCTATCTCTCTAGTCCTCCTCTCTCTTCCTCCTCTCTCCTTTTCCTCTATCTTCCTCCTCTCTCTTCCTCCTCTCTCCTCTTCCTTTCTTTTCCTCCTCTCTCTTCCTCATCTCTCTTTCTCCTCTCTCTTCCTCCACTCTCCTCTTCCTCTCTCTTCCTCCTCTTCTTCATCCTCTCTCTTCTACCTCTCTCTTCCTCCTCTCTCTTCCTCCTCTCTCTTCCTCCTCTCTCCTCCTACTCTCTCCTCTTCCTGTCTCTTCCTCCTCTCTCTTGCTCCACTGTCATCCTCGTCTCTCTTCCTCCTCTCTCTTCCTCCTCTCTCTTCCTCCTCTCTCCTCCTCATCTCTCTTCCTCCTCTCTCTTCCTCCTCTCTCTTCCTCCTCTCTCTTCCTCCTCTCTCCTCCTCATCTCTCTTCCTCCTCTCTCTTCCTCCTCTGTCTTCCTCCTCTCTCTTCCTCCTCTCTCTTCCTCCTCCCTCTTCCTCCTATCTCCTCCTAATCTCTCTTCCTCCTCTCTCTTCCTCCTCTCGCTTCCTCCTCTCTCCTCTTCCTCTCTCTTCCTCCTCTCTCTTGCTCCTCTCTCATCCTCGTCTCTCTTCCTCCTCTATCTTCCTCCTCTCTGTTCCTCCTCTCTCTTCCTCCTTTCTCTTCCTCCTCTCTCCTCTTCCTCTCTCTTCCTCCTCTCTCCTCTTCATCTCTCTTCCTCCTCTCTCTTCCTCCTCTCTCTTCCTCCTCTCTCTTCCTCCACTCTCCTCTTCCTCTCTCTTCCTCCTCTTCTTCATCCTCTCTCTTCTACCTCTCTCTTCCTCCTCTCTCTTCCTCCTCTCTCTTCCTCCTCTCTCCTCCTACACTCTCGTCTTCCTGTCTCTTCCTCCTCTCTCTTCCTCCTCTCTCTTGCTCCTCTGTCATCCTTGTCTCTCTTCCTCGTCTCTCTTCCTCCTCTCTCTTCCTCCTCTCTCCTCCTCATCTCTCTTCCTCCTCTCTCTTCCTCCTCTCTCTTCCTCCTCTCTCTTCCTCCTCTCTCCTCCTCATCTCTCTTCCTCCTCTCTCTTCCTCCTCTCTGCTCTTCCTCTCTGTTCCTCCTTTCTTTTCCTCCCGTCTCTTCCTCCTCTCTCTTCCTCCTCTCTCTTCCTCCTTCTCTCTTCCTCCTCTCTCCTCTTCCTCTCTCTTCCTTCTCTCCCTTCTTCCTCTCTCTTCCACCTCTTTCTACCTCCTTTCTCTTCCTCCTCTCTCTTCTTCCTCTCTCTTCCTCCTCTCTCCTCCTTCTGTCTCTTCCTCCTCTCTCTTCTACCTCTCTCTTCCTCCTCTCTCCTCTTCCTCTCTCTTCCTCCTCTATCTTCCTCCTCAATGCTGTTCCTCTCTTTTCCTCCTCTCTATTCCTGCTCTCTCCTCCTCTTCTCTCTTCCTCCTCTCTCTTCCTCCTCTCTCCTCCTCCTCTCTCTTCCTCCTCTCTCTTCTACCTCTCTCTTCCTCCTCTCTCCTATTCCTCTGTCTCCTCCTCTCTCTTCCTCCTCTCTGCTGTTCCTCTCTCTTCCTCCTCTCTCTTCCTCCTCTCTATTCCTCCTCTCTCCTCCTCCTCTCTCTTCCTCCTCTCTCTTCCTCCTCTCTCCTCTTCCTCTCTCTTCCTCCTCTCTCTTCCTCCTCTCTCTTCCTCCTCTTTCCTCCTTCTCTATCTTCCTCCTCTCTCCTCTTCCTCTCTCTTCCTCCTCTCTCTTCCTCCTCTCTCCTCCTCATCTCTCTTCCTCCTCTCTCTTCCTCCTCTCTCTTCCTCCTCTCTCTTCCTCCTCTCTCCTCCTCATCTCTCTTCCTCCTCTCTCTTCCTCCTCTGTCTTCCTCCTCTCTCTTCCTCCTCTCTCTTCCTCCTCCCTCTTCCTCCTATCTCCTCCTAATCTCTCTTCCTCCTCTCTCTTCCTCCTCTCGCTTCCTCCTCTCTCTTGCTCCTCCCTCATCCTCGTCTCTCTTCCTCCTCTATCTTCCTCCTCTCTCTTCCTCCTCTCTCTTCTTCCTCTCTCTTCTTCCTCTCTCTTCCTCCTTTCTCTTCTCCCTCTCTCTTCCTTCTCTCTTTTCCTACTCTCTCTTCCTCCTCTCTGCTCTTCCTCTCTCTTCCTCCTTTCTTTTCCTCCTCTCTCTTCCTCCTGTCTCTTCCTCCTCTCTCTTCCTTCTCTCTCCTCTTCCTCTCTCTTCCTTCTCTCCCTTCTTCCTCTCTCTTCCTCCTCTCTCTTCCTCCTCTCTCCTCTTCCTCTCTCTTCCTCCTTTCTTTTCCTCCTCTCTCTTCTTCCTCTCTCTTCCTTCTCTCTCTTCCTCCTCTCTCTTGCTCCTCTATCATCCTCCGCTTTCTTCCTCCTCTCTCTTCCTCCTCTCTCTTCCTCCTGTCTCTTCCTCCTCTCTCTTCCTCCTCTCTCCTCTTCATCTCTCTTCCTCATCTCTCTTCCTCATCTCTCTTCCTCCTCACTCCTCCTCCTCTCTCTTCCTCCTCTCTCTTCCTCCTCTCTCTTCCTCCACTCTCCTCTTCCTCTCTCTTCCTCCTCTTCTTCATCCTCTCTCTTCTACCTCTCTCTTCCTCCTCTCTCTTCCTCCTCTCTCTTCCTTCTCTCTCCTCCTACTCTCTCCTCTTCCTGTCTCTTCCTCCTCTCTCTTCCTCCTCTCTCTTGCTCCTCTGTCATCCTCGTCTCTCTTCCTCGTCTCTCTTCCTCCTCTCTCTTCCTCCACTCTCTTCCTCCTCTCTCTTCCTCCTCTCTCCTCCTCATCTCTCTTCCTCCTCTCTCTTCCTCCTCTCGCTTCCTCCTCTCTCCTCTTCCTCTCTCTTCCTCCTCTCTCTTGCTCCTCTCTCATCCTCGTCTCTCTTCCTCCTCTATCTTCCTCCTCTCTCTATTCCTGCTCTCTCCTCCTCTTCTCTCTTCCTCCTCTCTCTTCCTCCTCTCTCCTCCTCCTCTCTCTTCCTCCTCTCTATTCCTCCTCTCTCCTCCTCCTCTCTCTTCCTCCTCTCTCTTCCTCCTCTCTCCTCTTCCTCTCTCTTCCTCCTCTCTCTTCCTCCTCTCTCTTCCTCCTCTTTCCTCCTTCTCTATCTTCCTCCTCTCTCCTCTTCCTCTCTCTTCCTCCTCTCTCTTCCTCCGCTCTCCTCCTCATCTCTCTTCCTCCTCTCTCTTCCTGCTCTCTCTTCCTCCTCTCTCTTCCTCCTCTCTCCTCCTCATCTCTCTTCCTCCTCTCTCTTCCTCCTCTGTCTTCCTCCTCTCTCTTCCTCCTCTCTCCTCCTCATCTCTCTTCCTCCTCTCTCTTCCTCCTCTGTCTTCCTCCTCTCTCTTCCTCCTCTCTCTTCCTCCTCCCTCTTCCTCCTATCTCCTCCTAATCTCTCTTCCTCCTCTCTCTTCCTCCTCTCGCTTCCTCCTCTCTCCTCTTCCTCTCTCTTCCTCCTCTCTCTTGCTCCTCTCTCATCCTCGTCTCTCTTCCTCCTCTATCTTCCTCCTCTCTGTTCCTCCTCTCTCTTCCTCCTTTCTCTTCCTCCTCTCTCCTCTTCCTCTCTCTTCCTCCTCTCTCCTCTTCATCTCTCTTCCTCCTCTCTCTTCCTCCTCTCTCTTCCTCCTCTCTCTTCCTCCACTCTCCTCTTCCTCTCTCTTCCTCCTCTTCTTCATCCTCTCTCTTCTACCTCTCTCTTCCTCCTCTCTCTTCCTCCTCTCTCTTCCTCCTCTCTCCTCCTACACTCTCGTCTTCCTGTCTCTTCCTCCTCTCTCTTCCTCCTCTCTCTTGCTCCTCTGTCATCCTTGTCTCTCTTCCTCGTCTCTCTTCCTCCTCTCTCTTCCTCCTCTCTCCTCCTCATCTCTCTTCCTCCTCTCTCTTCCTCCTCTCTCTTCCTCCTCTCTCTTCCTCCTCTCTCCTCCTCATCTCTCTTCCTCCTCTCTCTTCCTCCTCTCTGCTCTTCCTCTCTGTTCCTCCTTTCTTTTCCTCCCGTCTCTTCCTCCTCTCTCTTCCTCCTCTCTCTTCCTCCTTCTCTCTTCCTCCTCTCTCCTCTTCCTCTCTCTTCCTTCTCTCCCTTCTTCCTCTCTCTTCCACCTCTTTCTACCTCCTTTCTCTTCCTCCTCTCTCTTCTTCCTCTGTCTTCCTCCTCTCTCCTCCTTCTGTCTCTTCCTCCTCTCTCTTCTACCTCTCTCTTCCTCCTCTCTCCTCTTCCTCTCTCTTCCTCCTCTATCTTCCTCCTCAATGCTGTTCCTCTCTTTTCCTCCTCTCTATTCCTGCTCTCTCCTCCTCTTCTCTCTTCCTCCTCTCTCTTCCTCCTCTCTCCTCCTCCTCTCTCTTCCTCCTCTCTCTTCTAACTCTCTCTTCCTCCTCTCTCCTATTCCTCTGTCTCCTCCTCTCTCTTCCTCCTCTCTGCTGTTCCTCTCTCTTCCTCCTCTCTCTTCCTCCTCTCTATTCCTCCTCTCTCCTCCTCCTCTCTCTTCCTCCTCTCTCTTCCTCCTCTCTCCTCTTCCTCTCTCTTCCTCCTCTCTCTTCCTCCTCTCTCTTCCTCCTCTTTCCTCCTTCTCTATCTTCCTCCTCTCTCCTCTTCCTCTCTCTTCCTCCTCTCTCTTCCTCCTCTCTCCTCCTCATCTCTCTTCCTCCTCTCTCTTCCTCCTCTCTCTTCCTCCTCTCTCTTCCTCCTCTCTCCTCCTCATCTCTCTTCCTCCTCTCTCTTCCTCCTCTGTCTTCCTCCTCTCTCTTCCTCCTCTCTCTTCCTCCTCCCTCTTCCTCCTATCTCCTCCTAATCTCTCTTCCTCCTCTCTCTTCCTCCTCTCGCTTCCTCCTCTCTCTTGCTCCTCTCTCATCCTCGTCTCTCTTCCTCCTCTATCTTCCTCCTCTCTCTTCCTCCTCTCTCTTCTTCCTCTCTCTTCTTCCTCTCTCTTCCTCCTTTCTCTTCTCCCTCTCTCTTCCTTCTCTCTTTTCCTACTCTCTCTTCCTCCTCTCTGCTCTTCCTCTCTCTTCCTCCTTTCTTTTCCTCCTCTCTCTTCCTCCTGTCTCTTCCTCCTCTCTCTTCCTTCTCTCTCCTCTTCCTCTCTCTTCCTTCTCTCCCTTCTTCCTCTCTCTTCCTCCTCTCTCTTCCTCCTCTCTCCTCTTCCTCTCTCTTCCTCCTTTCTTTTCCTCCTCTCTCTTCTTCCTCTCTCTTCCTCCTCTCTCTTCCTCCTCTCTCTTGCTACTCTATCATCCTCCGCTTTCTTCCTCCTCTCTCTTCCTCCTCTCTCTTCCTCCTGTCTCTTCCTCCTCTCTCTTCCTCCTCTCTCCTCTTCATCTCTCTTCCTCATCTCTCTTCCTCATCTCTCTTCCTCCTCACTCCTCCTCCTCTCTCTTCCTCCTCTCTCTTCCTCCTCTCTCTTCCTCCACTCTCCTCTTCCTCTCTCTTCCTCCTCTTCTTCATCCTCTCTCTTCTACCTCTCTCTTCCTCCTCTCTCTTCCTCCTCTCTCTTCCTTCTCTCTCCTCCTACTCTCTCCTCTTCCTGTCTCTTCCTCCTCTCTCTTCCTCCTCTCTCTTGCTCCTCTGTCATCCTCGTCTCTCTTCCTCGTCTCTCTTCCTCCTCTCTCTTCCTCCACTCTCTTCCTCCTCTCTCTTCCTCCTCTCTCCTCCTCATCTCTCTTCCTCCTCTCTCTTCCTCCTCTCGCTTCCTCCTCTCTCCTCTTCCTCTCTCTTCCTCCTCTCTCTTGCTCCTCTCTCATCCTCGTCTCTCTTCCTCCTCTATCTTCCTCCTCTCTCTATTCCTGCTCTCTCCTCCTCTTCTCTCTTCCTCCTCTCTCTTCCTCCTCTCTCCTCCTCCTCTCTCTTCCTCCTCTCTATTCCTCCTCTCTCCTCCTCCTCTCTCTTCCTCCTCTCTCTTCCTCCTCTCTCCTCTTCCTCTCTCTTCCTCCTCTCTCTTCCTCCTCTCTCTTCCTCCTCTTTCCTCCTTCTCTATCTTCCTCCTCTCTCCTCTTCCTCTCTCTTCCTCCTCTCTCTTCCTCCGCTCTCCTCCTCATCTCTCTTCCTCCTCTCTCTTCCTCCTCTCTCTTCCTCCTCTCTCTTCCTCCTCTCTCCTCCTCATCTCTCTTCCTCCTCTCTCTTCCTCCTCTGTCTTCCTCCTCTCTCTTCCTCCTCTCTCTTCCTCCTCCCTCTTCCTCCTATCTCCTCCTAATCTCTCTTCCTCCTCTCTCTTCCTCCTCTCGCTTCCTCCTCTCTCCTCTTACTCTCTCTTCCTCCTCTCTCTTGCTCCTCTCTCATCCTCGTCTCTCTTCCTCCTCTATCTTCCTCCTCTCTCTTCCTCCTCTCTCTTCTTCCTCTCTCTTCTTCCTCTCTCTTCCTCCTTTCTCTTCTCCCTCTCTCTTCCTTCTCTCTTTTCCTCCTCTCTCTTCCTCCTCTCTGCTCTTCCTCTCTCTTCCTCCTTTCTTTTCCTCCTCTCTCTTCCTCCTGTCTCTTCCTCCTCTCTCTTCCTTCTCTCTCCTCTTCCTCTCTCTTCCTTCTCTCCCTTCTTCCTCTCTCTTCCTCCTCTCTCTTCCTCCTCTCTCCTCTTCCTCTCTCTTCCTCCTTTCTTTTCCTCCTCTCTCTTCTTCCTCTCTCTTCCTCCTCTCTCTTCCTCCTCTCTCTTGCTCCTCTATCATCCTCCTCTTTCTTCCTCCTCTCTCTTCCTCCTCTCTCTTCCTCCTGTCTCTTCCTCCTCTCTCTTCCTCCTCTCTCCTCTTCATCTCTCTTCCTCATCTCTCTTCCTCATCTCTCTTCCTCCTCACTCCTCCTCCTCTCTCTTCCTCCTCTCTCTTCCTCCTCTCTCTTCCTCCACTCTCCTCTTCCTCTCTCTTCCTCCTCTTCTTCATCCTCTCTCTTCTACCTCTCTCTTCCTCCTCTCTCTTCCTCCTCTCTCTTCCTTCTCTCTCCTCCTACTCTCTCCTCTTCCTGTCTCTTCCTCCTCTCTCTTCCTCCTCTCTCTTGCTCCTCTGTCATCCTCGTCTCTCTTCCTCGTCTCTCTTCCTCCTCTCTCTTCCTCCTCTCTCTTCCTCCTCTCTCTTCCTCCTCTCTCCTCCTCATCTCTCTTCCTCCTCTCTGTTCCTCCTCTCGCTTCCTCCTCTCTCCTCTTCCTCTCTTTTCGTCCTCTCTCTTCCTCCTCTCTGCTCTTCCTCTCCCTTCCTCCTTTCTTTTCCTCCCCTCTCTTCCTCCTCTCTCTTCCTCCTCTCTCTTCCTCCTCTCTCTTCCTCCTCTCTCCTCTTCCTCTCTCTTCCTTCTCTCCCTTCTTCCTCTCTCTTCCACCTCTTTCTACCGTCTTTCTCTTCCTCCTCTCTCTTCTTCCTCTCTCTTCCTCCTCTCTCCTCCTCCTCTCTCTTCCTCCTCTCTCTTCTACCTCTCTCTTCCTCCTCTCTCCTCTTCCTCTCTCTTCCTCCCCTATCTTCCTCCTCAATGCTGTTCCTCTCTTTTCCTCCGCTCTATTCCTGCTCTCTCCTCCACTTCTCTCTTCCTCCTCTCTCTTCCTCCTCTCTCCTCCTCCTCTCTCTTCCTCCTCTCTCTTCTACCTCTCTCCTCCTCCTCTCTCCTATTCCTCTGTCTCCTTCTCTCTCTTCCTCCTCTCTGCTGTTCCTCTCTCTTCCTCCTCTCTCTTCCTCCTCTCTATTCCTCCTCTCTCCTCCTCCTCTCTCTTCCTCCTCTCTCTTCCTCCTCTCTCCTCTTCCTCTCTCTTCCTCCTCTCTCTTCCTCCTCTCTCTTCCTCCTCTTTCCTCCTTCTCTATCTTCCTCCTCTCTCCTCTTCCTCTCTCTTCCTCCTCTCTCTTCCTCCTCTATCTTCCTCCTCTCTCTTCCTCCTCTCTCCTCTTCCTCTCTCTTCCTCCTCTCTCTTCCTCCTCTATCTTCCTCCTCTCTCTTCCTCCTCTCTCCTCTTCCTTTCTCTTCCTTCTCTCTCTTCCTCCTCTCTCTTCCTGCTCTCCCTTCCTTCTCTCTCTTCCTCCTCTCTGCTCTTCCTCTCTCTTCCTCCTTTCTTTTCCTCATCTCTCCTCTTCATCTCTCTTCCTCATCTCTCTTCCTCATCTCTCTTCCTCCTCACTCCTCCTCCTCTCTCTTGCTCCTCTCTCTTCCTCCTCTCTCTTCCTCCACTCTCCTCTTCCTCTCTCTTCCTCCTCTTCTTCATCCTCTCTCTTCTACCTCTCTCTTCCTCCTCTCTCTTCCTCCTCTCTCCTCCTACTCTCTCCTCTTCCTGTCTCTTCCTCCTCTCTCTTGCTCCTCTGTCATCCTCGTCTCTCTTCCTCGTCTCTCTTCCTCGTCTCTCTTCCTTCTATCTCTTCCTCCTCTCTCCTCCTCCTCTCTCTTCCTCCTCTCTCTTCCTCCTCTCTCTTCCTCCTCTCTCTTCCTCCTCTCTCTTCCTCCTCTCTCTTCCTCCTCTCTCTTCCTCCTCCCTCTTCCTCCTATCTCCTCCTAATCTCTCTTCCTCCTCTCTCTTCCTCCTCTCGCTTCCTCCTCTCTCCTCTTCCTCTCTCTTCCTCCTCTCTCTTGCTCCTCTCTCTTCCTACTCTCTCTTTCTCCTCTCTCTTCCTCCACTCTCCTCTTCCTCTCTCTTCCTCCTCTTCTTCATCCTCTCTCTTCTACCTCTCTCTTCCTCCTCTCTCTTCCTCCTCTCTCTTCCTCCTCTCTCCTCCTACTCTCTCCTCTTCCTGTCTCTTCCTCCTCTCTCTTGCTCCACTGTCATCCTCGTCTCTCTTCCTCCTCTCTCTTCCTCCTCTCTCTTCCTCCTCTCTCTTCCTCCTCTCTCTTCCTCCTCTCTCCTCCTCATCTCTCTTCCTCCTCTCTCTTCCTCCTCTCTCTTCCTCGTCTCTCTTCCTCCTCTCTCCTCCTCATCTCTCTTAATCCTCTCTCTTCCTCCTCTGTCTTCCTCCTCTCTCTTCCTCCTCTCTCTTCCTCCTCCCTCTTCCTCCTATCTCCTCCTAATCTCTCTTCCTCCTCTCTCTTTTTCCTCTCGCTTCCTCCTCTCTCCTCTTCCTCTCTCTTCCTCCTCTCTCTTTCTCCTCTCTAATCCTCGTCTCTCTTCCTCCTCTATCTTCCTCCTCTCTCTTCCTCCTCTCTCTTCCTACTTTCTCTTCCTCCTCTCTCCTCTTCCTCTCTCTTCCTCCTCTCTCCTCTTCATCTCTCTTCCTCCTCTCTCTTCCTCCTCTCTCTTCTTCCTCTCTCTTCCTCCACTCTCCTCTTCCTCTCTCTTCCTCCTCTTCTTCATCCTCTCTCTTCTACCTCTCTCTTCCTCCTCTCTCTTCCTCCTCTCTCTTCCTCCTCTCTCCTCCTACTCTCTCCTCTTCCTGTCTCTTCCTCCTCTCTCTTCCTCCTCTCTCTTGCTCCTCTGTCATCCTTGTCTCTCTTCCTCGTCTCTCTTCCTCCTCTCTCTTCCTCCTCTCTCCTCCTCATCTCTCTTCCTCCTCTCTCTTCCTCCTCTCTCTTCCTCCTCTCTCTTCCTCCTCTCTCCTCCTCATCTCTCTTCCTCCTGTCTCTTCCTCCTCTGTCTTCCTCCTCTCTCTTCCTCCTCTCTCTTCCTCCTCCCTCTTCCTCCTATCTCCTCCTAATCTCTCTTCCTCCTCTCTCTTCCTCCTCTCGCTTCCTCCTCTCTCCTCTTACTCTCTCTTCCTCCTCTCTCTTGCTCCTCTCTCATCCTCGTCTCTCTTCCTCCTCTATCTTCCTCCTCTCTCTTCCTCCTCTCTCTTCTTCCTCTCTCTTCTTCCTCTCTCTTCCTCCTTTCTCTTCTCCCTCTCTCTTCCTTCTCTCTTTTCCTCCTCTCTCTTCCCCCTCTCTGCTCTTCCTCTCTCTTCCTCCTTTCTTTTCCTCCTCTCTCTTCCTCCTGTCTCTTCCTCCTCTCTTTTCCTTCTCTCTCCTCTTCCTCTCTCTTCCTTCTCTCCCTTCTTCCTCTCTCTTCCACCTCTTTCTACCTCCTTTCTCTTCCTCCTCTCTCTTCTTCCTCTCTCTTCTTCCTCTCTCCTCCTCCTCTCTCTTCCTCCTCTCTCTTCCTCCTCTCTCTTCCTCCGCTCTCCTATTCCTCTCTCTTCCTCCTCTATCTTCCTCCTCTCTGTTGTTCCTCTCTTTTCCTCCTCTCTCTTCCTCCTCTCTCTTCTACCTCTCTCCTCCTCCTCTCTCCTATTCCTCTGTCTCCTCCTCTCTCTTCCTCCTCTCTGCTGTTCCTCTCTCTTCCTCCTCTCTCTTCCTCCTCTCTATTCCTCCTCTCTCCTCCTCCTCTCTCTTCCTCCTCTCTCTTCCTCCTCTCTCCTCTTCCTCTCTCTTCCTCCTAACTCCTCTTCCTCTCACTTCCTCCTCTCTCTTCCTCCTCTCTCTTCTATCTCTCTAGTCCTCCTCTCTCTTCCTCCTCTCTCCTTTTCCTCTATCTTCCTCCTCTCTCTTCCTCCTCTCTCCTCTTCCTTTCTTTTCCTCCTCTCTTCCTCATCTCTCTTTCTCCTCTCTCTTCCTCCACTCTCCTCTTCCTCTCTCTTCCTCCTCTTCTTCATCCTCTCTCTTCTACCTCTCTCTTCCTCCTCTCTCTTCCTCCTCTCTCTTCCTCCTCTCTCCTCCTACTCTCTCCTCTTCCTGTCTCTTCCTCCTCTCTCTTGCTCCACTGTCATCCTCGTCTCTCTTCCTCCTCTCTCTTCCTCCTCTCTCTTCCTCCTCTCTCCTCCTCATCTCTCTTCCTCCTCTCTCTTCCTCCTCTCTCTTCCTCCTCTCTCTTCCTCCTCTCTCCTCCTCATCTCTCTTCCTCCTCTCTCTTCCTCCTCTGTCTTCCTCCTCTCTCTTCCTCCTCTCTCTTCCTCCTCCCTCTTCCTCCTATCTCCTCCTAATCTCTCTTCCTCCTCTCTCTTCCTCCTCTCGCTTCCTCCTCTCTCCTCTTCCTCTCTCTTCCTCCTCTCTCTTGCTCCTCTCTCATCCTCGTCTCTCTTCCTCCTCTATCTTCCTCCTCTCTGTTCCTCCTCTCTCTTCCTCCTTTCTCTTCCTCCTCTCTCCTCTTCCTCTCTCTTCCTCCTCTCTCCTCTTCATCTCTCTTCCTCCTCTCTCTTCCTCCTCTCTCTTCCTCCTCTCTCTTCCTCCACTCTCCTCTTCCTCTCTCTTCCTCCTCTTCTTCATCCTCTCTCTTCTACCTCTCTCTTCCTCCTCTCTCTTCCTCCTCTCTCTTCCTCCTCTCTCCTCCTACACTCTCGTCTTCCTGTCTCTTCCTCCTCTCTCTTCCTCCTCTCTCTTGCTCCTCTGTCATCCTTGTCTCTCTTCCTCGTCTCTCTTCCTCCTCTCTCTTCCTCCTCTCTCCTCCTCATCTCTCTTCCTCCTCTCTCTTCCTCCTCTCTCTTCCTCCTCTCTCTTCCTCCTCTCTCCTCCTCATCTCTCTTCCTCCTCTCTCTTCCTCCTCTCTGCTCTTCCTCTCTGTTCCTCCTTTCTTTTCCTCCCGTCTCTTCCTCCTCTCTCTTCCTCCTCTCTCTTCCTCCTTCTCTCTTCCTCCTCTCTCCTCTTCCTCTCTCTTCCTTCTCTCCCTTCTTCCTCTCTCTTCCACCTCTTTCTACCTCCTTTCTCTTCCTCCTCTCTCTTCTTCCTCTCTCTTCCTCCTCTCTCCTCCTTCTGTCTCTTCCTCCTCTCTCTTCTACCTCTCTCTTCCTCCTCTCTCCTCTTCCTCTCTCTTCCTCCTCTATCTTCCTCCTCAATGCTGTTCCTCTCTTTTCCTCCTCTCTATTCCTGCTCTCTCCTCCTCTTCTCTCTTCCTCCTCTCTCTTCCTCCTCTCTCCTCCTCCTCTCTCTTCCTCCTCTCTCTTCTACCTCTCTCTTCCTCCTCTCTCCTATTCCTCTGTCTCCTCCTCTCTCTTCCTCCTCTCTGCTGTTCCTCTCTCTTCCTCCTCTCTCTTCCTCCTCTCTATTCCTCCTCTCTCCTCCTCCTCTCTCTTCCTCCTCTCTCTTCCTCCTCTCTCCTCTTCCTCTCTCTTCCTCCTCTCTCTTCCTCCTCTTTCCTCCTTCTCTATCTTCCTCCTCTCTCCTCTTCCTCTCTCTTCCTCCTCTCTCTTCCTCCTCTCTCCTCCTCATCTCTCTTCCTCCTCTCTCTCTTCCTCCTCTCTCTTCCTCCTCTCTCTTCCTCCTCTCTCCTCCTCATCTCTCTTCCTCCTCTCTCTTCCTCCTCTGTCTTCCTCCTCTCTCTTCCTCCTCTCTCTTCCTCCTCCCTCTTCCTCCTATCTCCTCCTAATCTCTCTTCCTCCTCTCTCTTCCTCCTCTCGCTTCCTCCTCTCTCTTGCTCCTCTCTCATCCTCGTCTCTCTTCCTCCTCTATCTTCCTCCTCTCTCTTCCTCCTCTCTCTTCTTCCTCTCTCTTCTTCCTCTCTCTTCCTCCTTTCTCTTCTCCCTCTCTCTTCCTTCTCTCTTTTCCTACTCTCTCTTCCTCCTCTCTGCTCTTCCTCTCTCTTCCTCCTTTCTTTTCCTCCTCTCTCTTCCTCCTGTCTCTTCCTCCTCTCTCTTCCTTCTCTCTCCTCTTCCTCTCTCTTCCTTCTCTCCCTTCTTCCTCTCTCTTCCTCCTCTCTCTTCCTCCTCTCTCCTCTTCCTCTCTCTTCCTCCTTTCTTTTCCTCCTCTCTCTTCTTCCTCTCTCTTCCTCCTCTCTCTTCCTCCTCTCTCTTGCTCCTCTATCATCCTCCGCTTTCTTCCTCCTCTCTCTTCCTCCTCTCTCTTCCTCCTGTCTCTTCCTCCTCTCTCTTCCTCCTCTCTCCTCTTCATCTCTCTTCCTCATCTCTCTTCCTCATCTCTCTTCCTCCTCACTCCTCCTCCTCTCTCTTCCTCCTCTCTCTTCCTCCTCTCTCTTCCTCCACTCTCCTCTTCCTCTCTCTTCCTCCTCTTCTTCATCCTCTCTCTTCTACCTCTCTCTTCCTCCTCTCTCTTCCTCCTCTCTCTTCCTTCTCTCTCCTCCTACTCTCTCCTCTTCCTGTCTCTTCCTCCTCTCTCTTCCTCCTCTCTCTTGCTCCTCTGTCATCCTCGTCTCTCTTCCTCGTCTCTCTTCCTCCTCTCTCTTCCTCCACTCTCTTCCTCCTCTCTCTTCCTCCTCTCTCCTCCTCATCTCTCTTCCTCCTCTCTCTTCCTCCTCTCGCTTCCTCCTCTCTCCTCTTCCTCTCTCTTCCTCCTCTCTCTTGCTCCTCTCTCATCCTCGTCTCTCTTCCTCCTCTATCTTCCTCCTCTCTCTATTCCTGCTCTCTCCTCCTCTTCTCTCTTCCTCCTCTCTCTTCCTCCTCTCTCCTCCTCCTCTCTCTTCCTCCTCTCTATTCCTCCTCTCTCCTCCTCCTCTCTCTTCCTCCTCTCTCTTCCTCCTCTCTCCTCTTCCTCTCTCTTCCTCCTCTCTCTTCCTCCTCTCTCTTCCTCCTCTTTCCTCCTTCTCTATCTTCCTCCTCTCTCCTCTTCCTCTCTCTTCCTCCTCTCTCTTCCTCCGCTCTCCTCCTCATCTCTCTTCCTCCTCTCTCTTCCTCCTCTCTCTTCCTCCTCTCTCTTCCTCCTCTCTCCTCCTCCTCTCTCTTCCTCCTCTCTATTCCTCCTCTCTCCTCCTCCTCTCTCTTCCTCCTCTCTCTTCCTCCTCTCTCCTCTTCCTCTCTCTCCCTCCTCTCTCTTCCTCCTCTCTCTTCCTCCTCTTTCCTCCTTCTCTATCTTCCTCCTCTCTCCTCTTCCTCTCTCTTCCTCCTCTCTCTTCCTCCGCTCTCCTCCTCCTCTCTCTTCCTCCTCTGTCTTCCTCCTCTCTCTTCCTCCTCTCTCTTCCTCCTCCCTCTTCCTCCTATCTCCTCCTAATCTCTCTTCCTCCTCTCTCTTCCTCCTCTCGCTTCCTCCTCTCTCCTCTTACTCTCTCTTCCTCCTCTCTCTTGCTCCTCTCTCATCCTCGTCTCTCTTCCTCCTCTATCTTCCTCCTCTCTCTTCCTCCTCTCTCTTCTTCCTCTCTCTTCTTCCTCTCTCTTCCTCCTTTCTCTTCTCCCTCTCTCTTCCTTCTCTCTTTTCCTCCTCTCTCTTCCTCCTCTCTGCTCTTCCTCTCTCTTCCTCCTTTCTTTTCCTCCTCTCTCTTCCTCCTGTCTCTTCCTCCTCTCTCTTCCTTCTCTCTCCTCTTCCTCTCTCTTCCTTCTCTCCCTTCTTCCTCTCTCTTCCTCCTCTCTCTTCCTCCTCTCTCCTCTTCCTCTCTCTTCCTCCTTTCTTTTCCTCCTCTCTCTTCTTCCTCTCTCTTCCTCCTCTCTCTTCCTCCTCTCTCTTGCTCCTCTATCATCCTCCTCTTTCTTCCTCCTCTCTCTTCCTCCTCTCTCTTCCTCCTGTCTCTTCCTCCTCTCTCTTCCTCCTCTCTCCTCTTCATCTCTCTTCCTCATCTCTCTTCCTCATCTCTCTTCCTCCTCACTCCTCCTCCTCTCTCTTCCTCCTCTCTCTTCCTCCTCTCTCTTCCTCCACTCTCCTCTTCCTCTCTCTTCCTCCTCTTCTTCATCCTCTCTCTTCTACCTCTCTCTTCCTCCTCTCTCTTCCTCCTCTCTCTTCCTTCTCTCTCCTCCTACTCTCTCCTCTTCCTGTCTCTTCCTCCTCTCTCTTCCTCCTCTCTCTTGCTCCTCTGTCATCCTCGTCTCTCTTCCTCGTCTCTCTTCCTCCTCTCTCTTCCTCCTCTCTCTTCCTCCTCTCTCTTCCTCCTCTCTCCTCCTCATCTCTCTTCCTCCTCTCTGTTCCTCCTCTCGCTTCCTCCTCTCTCCTCTTCCTCTCTTTTCCTCCTCTCTCTTCCTCCTCTCTGCTCTTCCTCTCCCTTCCTCCTTTCTTTTCCTCCCCTCTCTTCCTCCTCTCTCTTCCTCCTCTCTCTTCCTCCTCTCTCTTCCTCCTCTCTCCTCTTCCTCTCTCTTCCTTCTCTCCCTTCTTCCTCTCTCTTCCACCTCTTTCTACCGCCTTTCTCTTCCTCCTCTCTCTTCTTCCTCTCTCTTCCTCCTCTCTCCTCCTCCTCTCTCTTCCTCCTCTCTCTTCTACCTCTCTCTTCCTCCTCTCTCCTCTTCCTCTCTCTTCCTCCCCTATCTTCCTCCTCAATGCTGTTCCTCTCTTTTCCTCCTCTCTATTCCTGCTCTCTCCTCCACTTCTCTCTTCCTCCTCTCTCTTCCTACTCTCTCCTCCTCCTCTCTCTTCCTCCTCTCTCTTCTACCTCTCTCCTCCTCCTCTCTCCTATTCCTCTGTCTCCTTCTCTCTCTTCCTCCTCTCTGCTGTTCCTCTCTCTTCCTCCTCTCTCTTCCTCCTCTCTATTCCTCCTCTCTCCTCCTCCTCTCTCTTCCTCCTCTCTCTTCCTCCTCTCTCCTCTTCCTCTCTCTTCCTCCTCTCTCTTCCTCCTCTCTCTTCCTCCTCTTTCCTCCTTCTCTATCTTCCTCCTCTCTCCTCTTCCTCTCTCTTCCTCCTCTCTCTTCCTCCTCTATCTTCCTCCTCTCTCTTCCTCCTCTCTCCTCTTCCTCTCTCTTCCTCCTCTCTCTTCCTCCTCTATCTTCCTCCTCTCTCTTCCTCCTCTCTCCTATTCCTTTCTCTTCCTTCTCTCTCTTCCTCCTCTCTCTTCCTGCTCTCTCTTCCTTCTCTCTCTTCCTCCTCTCTGCTCTTCCTCTCTCTTCCTCCTTTCTTTTCCTCATCTCTCCTCTTCATCTCTCTTCCTCATCTCTCTTCCTCATCTCTCTTCCTCCTCACTCCTCCTCCTCTCTCTTGCTCCTCTCTCTTCCTCCTCTCTCTTCCTCCACTCTCCTCTTCCTCTCTCTTCCTCCTCTTCTTCATCCTCTCTCTTCTACCTCTCTCTTCCTCCTCTCTCTTCCTCCTCTCTCCTCCTACTCTCTCCTCTTCCTGTCTCTTCCTCCTCTCTCTTGCTCCTCTGTCATCCTCGTCTCTCTTCCTCGTCTCTCTTCCTCGTCTCTCTTCCTTCTATCTCTTCCTCCTCTCTTCTCCTCCTCTCTCTTCCTCCTCTCTCTTCCTCCTCTCTCTTCCTCCTCTCTCTTCCTCCTCTCTCTTCCTCCTCTCTCTTCCTCCTCTCTCTTCCTCCTCCCTCTTCCTCCTATCTCCTCCTAATCTCTCTTCCTCCTCTCTCTTCCTCCTCTCGCTTCCTCCTCTCTCCTCTTCCTCTCTCTTCCTCCTCTCTCTTGCTCCTCTCTCTTCCTACTCTCTCTTTCTCCTCTCTCTTCCTCCACTCTCCTCTTCCTCTCTCTTCCTCCTCTTCTTCATCCTCTCTCTTCTACCTCTCTCTTCCTCCTCTCTCTTCCTCCTCTCTCTTCCTCCTCTCTCCTCCTACTCTCTCCTCTTCCTGTCTCTTCCTCCTCTCTCTTGCTCCACTGTCATCCTCGTCTCTCTTCCTCCTCTCTCTTCCTCCTCTCTCTTCCTCCTCTCTCTTCCTCCTCTCTCTTCCTCCTCTCTCCTCCTCATCTCTCTTCCTCCTCTCTCTTCCTCCTCTCTCTTCCTCGTCTCTCTTCCTCCTCTCTCCTCCTCATCTCTCTTAATCCTCTCTCTTCCTCCTCTGTCTTCCTCCTCTCTCTTCCTCCTCTCTCTTCCTCCTCCCTCTTCCTCCTATCTCCTCCTAATCTCTCTTCCTCCTCTCTCTTTTTCCTCTCGCTTCCTCCTCTCTCCTCTTCCTCTCTCTTCCTCCTCTCTCTTTCTCCTCTCTAATCCTCGTCTCTCTTCCTCCTCTATCTTCCTCCTCTCTCTTCCTCCTCTCTCTTCCTACTTTCTCTTCCTCCTCTCTCCTCTTCCTCTCTCTTCCTCCTCTCTCCTCTTCATCTCTCTTCCTCCTCTCTCTTCCTCCTCTCTCTTCTTCCTCTCTCTTCCTCCACTCTCCTCTTCCTCTCTCTTCCTCCTCTTCTTCATCCTCTCTCTTCTACCTCTCTCTTCCTCCTCTCTCTTCCTCCTCTCTCTTCCTCCTCTCTCCTCCTACTCTCTCCTCTTCCTGTCTCTTCCTCCTCTCTCTTCCTCCTCTCTCTTGCTCCTCTGTCATCCTTGTCTCTCTTCCTCGTCTCTCTTCCTCCTCTCTCTTCCTCCTCTCTCCTCCTCATCTCTCTTCCTCCTCTCTCTTCCTCCTCTCTCTTCCTCCTCTCTCTTCCTCCTCTCTCCTCCTCATCTCTCTTCCTCCTGTCTCTTCCTCCTCTGTCTTCCTCCTCTCTCTTCCTCCTCTCTCTTCCTCCTCCCTCTTCCTCCTATCTCCTCCTAATCTCTCTTCCTCCTCTCTCTTCCTCCTCTCGCTTCCTCCTCTCTCCTCTTACTCTCTCTTCCTCCTCTCTCTTGCTCCTCTCTCATCCTCGTCTCTCTTCCTCCTCTATCTTCCTCCTCTCTCTTCCTCCTCTCTCTTCTTCCTCTCTCTTCTTCCTCTCTCTTCCTCCTTTCTCTTCTCCCTCTCTCTTCCTTCTCTCTTTTCCTCCTCTCTCTTCCCCCTCTCTGCTCTTCCTCTCTCTTCCTCCTTTCTTTTCCTCCTCTCTCTTCCTCCTGTCTCTTCCTCCTCTCTTTTCCTTCTCTCTCCTCTTCCTCTCTCTTCCTTCTCTCCCTTCTTCCTCTCTCTTCACCTCTTTCTACCTCCTTTCTCTTCCTCCTCTCTCTTCTTCCTCTCTCTTCTTCCTCTCTCCTCCTCCTCTCTCTTCCTCCTCTCTCTT
This sequence comes from Strix occidentalis, assembly GCA_030819815.1. Taxonomy (NCBI): domain Eukaryota; kingdom Metazoa; phylum Chordata; class Aves; order Strigiformes; family Strigidae; genus Strix; species Strix occidentalis. Next base: position 16,848 of record JASWHU010000356.1, on the reverse strand, counting down.
CCTCCTCTCTCTTCCTCCTCTCTCCTATTCCTCTCTCTTCCTCCTCTATCTTCCTCCTCTCTGTTGTTCCTCTCTTTTCCTCCTCTCTCTTCCTCCTCTCTCTTCTACCTCTCTCCTCCTCCTCTCTCCTATTCCTCTGTCTCCTCCTCTCTCTTCCTCCTCTCTGCTGTTCCTCTCTCTTCCTCCTCTCTCTTCCTCCTCTCTATTCCTCCTCTCTCCTCCTCCTCTCTCTTCCTCCTCTCTCTTCCTCCTCTCTCCTCTTCCTCTCTCTTCCTCCTAACTCCTCTTCCTCTCACTTCCTCCTCTCTTCCTCCTCTCTCTTCTATCTCTCTAGTCCTCCTCTCTCTTCCTCCTCTCTCCTTTTCCTCTATCTTCCTCCTCTCTCTTCCTCCTCTCTCCTCTTCCTTTCTCTTCCTTCTCTCTCTTCCTCCTCTCTCTTCCTCCTTTCTCTTCCTCCTCTCTCCTCTTCCTTTTTCTTCCTTCTCTCTCTTCCTCCTCTCACTTCCTCCTCTCTCTTCCTCCTCTCTCCTCCTCCTCTCTATTCCTCCTTTCTCTTCCTGCTCTCTCTTCCTTCTCTCTCTTCCTCCTCTCTGCTCTTCCTCTCTCTTCCTCCTTTCTTTTCCTCCTCTCTCCTCTTCATCTCTCTTCCTCATCTCTCTTCCTCATCTCTCTTCCTCCTCACTCCTCCTCCTCTCTCTTCCTCCTCTCTCTTCCTCCTCTCTCCTCCTACTCTCTCCTCTTCCTGTCTCTTCCTCCTCTCTCTTCCTCCTCTCTCTTGCTCCTCTGTCATCCTCGTCTCTCTTCCTCGTCTCTCTTCCTCCTCTCTCTTCCTCCTCTCTCTTCCTCCTCTCTCCTCCTCATCTCTCTTCCTCCTCTCTCTTCCTCCTCTCTCTTCCTCCTCTCTCTTTCTCCTCTCTACTCCTCATCTCTCTTCCTCCTCTCTCTTCCTCCTCTCTCTTCCTCCTCCCTCTTCCTCCTATCTCCTCCTAATCTCTCTTCCTCGTCTCTCTTCCTCCTCTATCTTCCTCCTCTCTCCTCTTCCTCTCTCTTCCTCCTATCTCTTCCTCCTCTCTCATCCTCGTCTCTCTTCCTCCTCTATCTTCCTCCTCTCTCTTCCTCCTCTATCTTCCTCCTCTCTCCTCTTCCTCTCTCTTCCTCCTCTCTCCTCTTCATCTCTCTTCCTCCTCTCTCTTCCTCCTCTCTCTTCCTCCTCTCTCTTCCTCCACTCTCCTCTTCCTCTCTCTTCCTCCTCTTCTTCATCCTCTCTCTTCTACCTCTCTTCCTCCTCTCTCTTCCTCCTCTCTCTTCCTCCTCTCTCCTCCTACTCTCTCCTCTTCCTGTCTCTTCCTCCTCTCTCTTGCTCCTCTGTCATCCTCGTCTCTCTTCCTCGTCTCTCTTCCTCCTCTCTCTTCCTCCTCTCTCTTCCTCCTCTTCTCTTCCTCCTCTCTCCTCCTCATCTCTCTTCCTCCTCTCTCTTCCTCCTCTCTCTTCCTCCTCTCTGCTCTTCCTCTCTCTTCCTCCTTTCTTTTCCTCCTCTCTCCTCTTCCTCTTTCTTCCTCCTCTCTCTTCCTCCTCTCTATTCCTCCTCTCTCCTCCTCCTCTCTCTTCCTCCTCTCTCTTCCTCCTCTCTCCTCTTCCTCTCTCTTCCTCCTCTCTCTTCCTCCTCTCTCTTCCTCCTCTCTCCTCCTTCTCTATCTTCCTCCTCTCTCCTCTCCCTCTCTCTCTTCCTCCCCTCTCTTCCTCCTCTATCTTCCTCCTCTCTCTTCCTCCTCTCTCCTCCTACTCTCTCCTCTTCCTGTCTCTTCCTCCTCTCTCTTCCTCTTCTCAATTGCTCCTCTGTCATCCTCGTCTCTCTTCCTCGTCTCTCATTCCTCCTCTCTCTTCCTCCTCTCTCTTCCTCCTCTCTCTTCCTCCTCTCTCCTCCTCTCTCTCTTCCTCCTCTCTCTTCCTCCTCTCTCTTCCTCCTCTCTCTTCCTCCTCTATCTTCCTCCTCTCTCCTCTTCCTCTCTCTTCCTCCTCTCTTCTGTCATCCTCGTCTCTCTTCCTCGTCTCTCATTCCTCCTCTCTCTTCCTCCTCTCTCTTCCTCCTCTCTCTTCCTCCTCTCTCCTCCTCCTCTCTCTTCCTCCTCTCTCTTCCTCCTCTCTCTTCCTCCTCTCTCTTCCTCCTCTATCTTCCTCCTCTCTCCTCTTCCTCTCTCTTCCTCCTCTCTCCTCTTCATCTCTCTTCCTCCTCTCTCTTTCTCCTCTCTCTTCCTCCACTCTCCTCTTCCTCTCTCTTCCTCCTCTTCTTCACCCTCTCTCTTCTACCTCTCTCTTCCTCCTCTCTCTTCCTCCTCTCTCTTCCTCCTCTCTCCTCCTACTCTCTCCTCTTCCTGTCTCTTCCTCCTCTCTCTTGCTCCACTGTCATCCTCGTCTCTCTTCCTCCTCTCTCTTCCTCCTCTCTCTTCCTCCTCTCTCTTCCTCCTCTCTCTTCCTCTCTCTCCTCTCATCTCTCTTCCTCCCTCTCTCTTCCTCCTCTCTCTTCCTCGTCTCTCTTCCTCCTCTCTCCTCCTCATCTCTCTTAATCCTCTCTCTTCCTCCTCTGTCTTCCTACTCTCTCTTCCTCCTCTCTCTTCCTCCTCCCTCTTCCTCCTATCTCCTCCTAATCTCTCTTCCTCCTCTCTCTTTTTCCTTTCGCTTCCTCCTCTCTCCTCTTCCTCTCTCTTCCTCTCTCTCTTTCTCCTCTCTCATCCTCGTCTCTCTTCCTCCTCTATATTCCTCCTCTCTCTTCCTCCTCTCTCTTCCTCCTTTCTCTTCCTCCTCTCTCCTCTTCCTCTCTCTTCCTCCTCTCTCCTCTTCATCTCTCTTCCTCCTCTCTCTTCCTCCTCTCTCTTCCTCCTCTCTCTTCCTCCACTCTCCTCTTCCTCTCTCTTCCTCCTCTTCTTCATCCTCTCTCTTCTACCTCTCTCTTCCTCCTCTCTCTTCCTCCTCTCTCTTCCTCCTCTCCCCTCCTACTCTCTCCTCTTCCTGTCTCTTCCTCCTCTCTCTTCCTCCTCTCTCTTGCTCCTCTGTCATCCTTGTCTCTCTTCCTCGTCTCTCTTCCTCCTCTCTCTTCCTCCTCTCTCCTCCTCATCTCTCTTCCTCCTCTCTCTTCCTCCTCTCTCTTCCTCCTCTCTCTTCCTCCTCTCTCCTCGTCCTCTCTCCTCCTCCTTTCTCTTCCTCCTCTCTCCTCCATCTCTCTCTTCCTCCTCTCTCTTCCTCCTCTCTCCTCCTCCTCTCTCTTCCTCCTCTCTCTTCCTCCTCTCTCTTCCTCCTCTCTCTTCCTCCTCTCTCTTCCTCCGCTCTCTTCCTTCTCTCTCTTCCTCCTCTCTCTTCCTCCTCTCTCCTCTTCCTCTCTCTTCCTCCTCTCTCCTCTTCCTCTCTCTTCCTCCTCTCTCCTCCTCCTCTCTCTTCCTCCGCTCTCTTCCTTCTCTCTCTTCCTCCTCTCTCTTCCGACTCTCTCCTCTTCCTCTCTCTTCCTCCTCTCTCTTCCTCCTCTCTCTTCCTTCTCTCTCCTCCTCCTCTCTCTTCCTCCGCTCTCTTCCTTCTCTCTCTTCCTCCTCTCTCTTCCGACACTCTCCTCTTCCTCTCTCTTCCTCCTCTCTCTTCCTCCTCTCTCTTCCTCCTCTCTCTTCCTCCTCTCTCCTCCTCCTCTCTCTTCCTCCTGTATCTTCATCCTCTCTCTTCCTCCTCTCTCTTCCTCCTCTCTATTCCTTCTCTCTCCACCTCCTCTCTCTTCCTCCTCTCTCCTCCTCCTCTCTCTTCCTTCTCTCTCTTCCTCCTCTCTCCTCTTCCTGTCTCTTCCTCCTCTCTCTTCCTCCTCTCTCCTCCTCCTCTCTTCTCTTCCTCTCTCTTCCTCCTCTCTCTTCCTCCTCTCTCCTCTTCCTCTCTCTTCCTCCTCTCTCTTCCTCCTCTCTCCTCCTCCTCTCTCTTCCTTCTCTCTCTTCCTCCTCTCTCCTCTTCCTGTCTCTTCCTCCTCTCTCTTCCTCCTCTCTCCCCCTCCTCTCTCCTCTTCCTCTCTCTTCCTCCTCTCTCTTCCTCCTCTCTCTTCATCCTCTCTCTTCCTTCTCTCTCCACCTCCTCTCTCTTCCTCTTCTCTCCTCCTCCTCTCTCCTCCTCCTTTCTCTTCCTCCCCTCTCCTCCTCCTCTCTCTTCCTCCTCTCTCTTCCTTCTCTCTCCTCTTACTCTCTCCTCCTCCTCTCTCATCCTCCTCTCTCTTCCGACTCTCTCCTCTTCCTCTCTCTTCCTCCTCTCTCTTCCTCCTCTCTCTTACTTCTCTCTCCTCCTCCTCTCTCTTCTCCTCTCTCCTCCTCCTCTCTCTTCCTCCTCTCTCTTCCTCCTCTCTCTTCCTCCTCTCTCTTCCTCCGCTCTCTTCCTCCTCTCTCTTCCTCCTCTCTCCCCCTCCTCTCTCCTCTTCCTCTCTCTTCCTCCTCTCTCTTCCTCCTCTCTCTTCATCCTCTCTCTTCCTTCTCTCTCCACCTCCTCTCTCTTCCTCTTCTCTCCTCCTCCTCTCTCCTCCTCCTTTCTCTTCCTCCCCTCTCCTCCTCCTCTCTCTTCCTCCTCTCTCTTCCTTCTCTCTCCTCTTACTCTCTCCTCCTCCTCTCTCATCCTCCTCTCTCTTCCGACTCTCTCCTCTTCCTCTCTCTTCCTCCTCTCTCTTCCTCCTCTCTCTTCCTTCTCTCTCCTCCTCCTCTCTCTTCCTCCTCTCTCTTCCTCCACTCTCTTCCTCCTCTCTCTTCCTCCTCTCTCCTCCTCCTCTCTCTTTCTCCTCTCTCTTCCTCCTCTCTCTTCCTCCTCTCTCTTCCTCCTCTCTCTTCCTTCTCTCTCCACCTCCTCTCTCTTCCTCCTCTCTCCTCCTCCTCTCTCATCCTCCTCTCTCTTCCGACTCTCTCCTCTTCCTCTCTCTTCCTCCTCTCTCTTCCTCCACTCTCTTCCTTCTCTCTCCTCCTCCTCTCTCTTCCTCCTCTCTCTTCCTCCTCTCTCTTCCTCCTCTCTCTTCCTCCTCTCTCCTCTTCCTCTCTCTTCCTCCTCTCTCTTCCTCCTCTCTCCTCCTCCTCTCTCCTCTTCCTCTCTCTTCCTCCTCTCTCTTCCTCCTCTCTCTTCCTCCTCTCTCTTCCTTCTCTCTCCACCACCTCTCTCTTCCTCCTCTCTCCTCCTCCTCTCTCTTCCTCCTCTGTCTTCCTCCTCTCTCCTCCTCCTCTCTCTTCCTCCTCTCTCCATCTCCTCTCTTTTCCTCCTCTCTCTTCCTCCTCTCTCTTCCCCCTCACTCCTCCTCCTCTCTCTTCCTCCTGTATCTTCCTCCTCTCTCTTCCTCCTCTCTCTTCCTCCTCTCTCCTCCTCCTCTCTCTTCCTCCTCTCTCTTCCTCCTCTCTCTTCCTCCTCTCTCTTCCTCCTCTCTCTTCCTCCTCTCTCTTCCTCCTCTCTCCTCCTCCTCTCTCTTCCTCCTCTCTCTTCCTCCTCTCTCTTCCTCCTCTCTCTTCCTCCTCTCTCTTCCTTCTCTCTCCACCTCCTCTCTCTTCCTCCTCTCTCCTCCTCCTCTCTCTTCCTTCTCTCTCTTCCTCCTCTCTCCTCCTCCTCTCTCATCCTCCTCTCTCTTCCTCCGCTCTCTTCCTTCTCTGTCTTCCTCCTCTCTCTTCCTCCTCTCTCCTCTTCCTCTCTCTTCCTCCTCTCTCTTCCTCCTCTCTCTTCCTCCTCTCTCCTCCTCCTCTCTCTTCCTCCTCTCTCTTCCTCCTCTCTCTTCTCCTCTCTCTTCCTCCTCTCTCTTCCTCCTCTCTCTTCCTCCTCTCTCCTCCTCCTCTCTCTTCCTCCTCTCTCTTCCTCCTCTCTCTTCCTCCTCTCTCTTCCTCCTCTCTCTTCCTTCTCTCTCCACCTCCTCTCTCTTCCTCCTCTCTCCTCCTCCTCTCTCTTCCTCCTCTCTCTTCCTCCTCTCTCCTCCTCCTCTCTCCTCTTCCTCTCTCTTCCTTCTCTCTCTTCCTCCTCTCTCCTCCTCCTCTCTCTTCCTCCTCTCTCCTCCTCCTCTCTCTTCCTCCTCTCTGTTCCTTCTCTCTCTTCCTCCTCTCTCCTCTTCCTCTCTCTTTCTCCTCTCTCTTCCTCCTCTCTCTTCCTCCTCTCTCTTCCTTCTCTCTCCACCTCCTCTATCTTCCTCCTCTCTCCTCCACCTCTCTCTTCCTCCTCTCTCTTCCTCCTCTCTCCTCCTCCTCTCTCTTCCTCCTCTCTCCTCCTCCTCTCTCTTCCTCCTCTCTCTTCCTCCTCTCTCTTCCTCCTCTCTCCTCCTCCTCTCTCTTCCTCCTCTCTCCTCCTCCTCTCTCCACCTCCTCTCGCTTCCTCCCCTCTCCTCCTCCTCTCTCTTCCTCCTCTCTCTTCCTTCTCTCTCCTCTTACACTCTCCTCCTCCTCTCTCATCCTCCTCTCTCTTCCGACTCTCTCCTCTTCCTCTCTCTTCCTCCTCTCTCTTCCTCCTCTCTCTTCCTTCTCTCTCCTCCTCCTCTCTCTTCCTCCTATCTCTTCCTCCTCTCTCTTCCTCCTCTCTCTTCCTTCTCTCTCCACCACCTCTCTCTTCCTCCACTCTCCTCTTCCTCTCTCTTCCTCCTCTTCTTCACCCTCTCTCTTCTACCTCTCTCTTCCTCCTCTCTCTTCCTCCTCTCTCTTCCTCCTCTCTCCTCCTACTCTCTCCTCTTCCTGTCTCTTCCTCCTCTCTCTTGCTCCACTGTCATCCTCGTCTCTCTTCCTCCTCTCTCTTCCTCCTCTCTCTTCCTCCTCTCTCTTCCTCCTCTCTCTTCCTCCTCTCTCCTCCTCATCTCTCTTCCTCCTCTCTCTTCCTCCTCTCTCTTCCTCGTCTCTCTTCCTCCTCTCTCCTCCTCATCTCTCTTAATCCTCTCTCTTCCTCCTCTGTCTTCCTACTCTCTCTTCCTCCTCTCTCTTCCTCCTCCCTCTTCCTCCTATCTCCTCCTAATCTCTCTTCCTCCTCTCTCTTTTCCTTTCGCTTCCTCCTCTCTCCTCTTCCTCTCTCTTCCTCCTCTCTCTTTCTCCTCTCTCATCCTCGTCTCTCTTCCTCCTCTATATTCCTCCTCTCTCTTCCTCCTCTCTCTTCCTCCTTTCTCTTCCTCCTCTCTCCTCTTCCTCTCTCTTCCTCCTCTCTCCTCTTCATCTCTCTTCCTCCTCTCTCTTCCTCCTCTCTCTTCCTCCTCTCTCTTCCTCCACTCTCCTCTTCCTCTCTCTTCCTCCTCTTCTTCATCCTCTCTCTTCTACCTCTCTCTTCCTCCTCTCTCTTCCTCCTCTCTCTTCCTCCTCTCCCCTCCTACTCTCTCCTCTTCCTGTCTCTTCCTCCTCTCTCTTCCTCCTCTCTCTTGCTCCTCTGTCATCCTTGTCTCTCTTCCTCGTCTCTCTTCCTCCTCTCTCTTCCTCCTCTCTCCTCCTCATCTCTCTTCCTCCTCTCTCTTCCTCCTCTCTCTTCCTCCTCTCTCTTCCTCCTCTCTCCTCGTCCTCTCTCCTCCTCCTTTCTCTTCCTCCTCTCTCCTCCATCTCTCTCTTCCTCCTCTCTCTTCCTCCTCTCTCCTCCTCCTCTCTCTTCCTCCTCTCTCTTCCTCCTCTCTCTTCCTCCTCTCTCTTCCTCCTCTCTCTTCCTCCGCTCTCTTCCTTCTCTCTCTTCCTCCTCTCTCTTCCTCCTCTCTCCTCTTCCTCTCTCTTCCTCCTCTCTCCTCTTCCTCTCTCTTCCTCCTCTCTCCTCCTCCTCTCTCTTCCTCCGCTCTCTTCCTTCTCTCTCTTCCTCCTCTCTCTTCCGACTCTCTCCTCTTCCTCTCTCTTCCTCCTCTCTCTTCCTCCTCTCTCTTCCTTCTCTCTCCTCCTCCTCTCTCTTCCTCCGCTCTCTTCCTTCTCTCTCTTCCTCCTCTCTCTTCCGACACTCTCCTCTTCCTCTCTCTTCCTCCTCTCTCTTCCTCCTCTCTCTTCCTCCTCTCTCTTCCTCCTCTCTCCTCCTCCTCTCTCTTCCTCCTGTATCTTCATCCTCTCTCTTCCTCCTCTCTCTTCCTCCTCTCTATTCCTTCTCTCTCCACCTCCTCTCTCTTCCTCCTCTCTCCTCCTCCTCTCTCTTCCTTCTCTCTCTTCCTCCTCTCTCCTCTTCCTGTCTCTTCCTCCTCTCTCTTCCTCCTCTCTCCTCCTCCTCTCTTCTCTTCCTCTCTCTTCCTCCTCTCTCTTCCTCCTCTCTCCTCTTCCTCTCTCTTCCTCCTCTCTCTTCCTCCTCTCTCCTCCTCCTCTCTCTTCCTTCTCTCTCTTCCTCCTCTCTCCTCTTCCTGTCTCTTCCTCCTCTCTCTTCCTCCTCTCTCCCCCTCCTCTCTCCTCTTCCTCTCTCTTCCTCCTCTCTCTTCCTCCTCTCTCTTCATCCTCTCTCTTCCTTCTCTCTCCACCTCCTCTCTCTTCCTCTTCTCTCCTCCTCCTCTCTCCTCCTCCTTTCTCTTCCTCCCCTCTCCTCCTCCTCTCTCTTCCTCCTCTCTCTTCCTTCTCTCTCCTCTTACTCTCTCCTCCTCCTCTCTCATCCTCCTCTCTCTTCCGACTCTCTCCTCTTCCTCTCTCTTCCTCCTCTCTCTTCCTCCTCTCTCTTACTTCTCTCTCCTCCTCCTCTCTCTTCCTCCTCTCTCCTCCTCCTCTCTCTTCCTCCTCTCTCTTCCTCCTCTCTCTTCCTCCTCTCTCTTCCTCCGCTCTCTTCCTCCTCTCTCTTCCTCCTCTCTCCCCCTCCTCTCTCCTCTTCCTCTCTCTTCCTCCTCTCTCTTCCTCCTCTCTCTTCATCCTCTCTCTTCCTTCTCTCTCCACCTCCTCTCTCTTCCTCTTCTCTCCTCCTCCTCTCTCCTCCTCCTTTCTCTTCCTCCCCTCTCCTCCTCCTCTCTCTTCCTCCTCTCTCTTCCTTCTCTCTCCTCTTACTCTCTCCTCCTCCTCTCTCATCCTCCTCTCTCTTCCGACTCTCTCCTCTTCCTCTCTCTTCCTCCTCTCTCTTCCTCCTCTCTCTTCCTTCTCTCTCCTCCTCCTCTCTCTTCCTCCTCTCTCTTCCTCCACTCTCTTCCTCCTCTCTCTTCCTCCTCTCTCCTCCTCCTCTCTCTTTCTCCTCTCTCTTCCTCCTCTCTCTTCCTCCTCTCTCTTCCTCCTCTCTCTTCCTTCTCTCTCCACCTCCTCTCTCTTCCTCCTCTCTCCTCCTCCTCTCTCATCCTCCTCTCTCTTCCGACTCTCTCCTCTTCCTCTCTCTTCCTCCTCTCTCTTCCTCCACTCTCTTCCTTCTCTCTCCTCCTCCTCTCTTCCTCCTCTCTCTTCCTCCTCTCTCTTCCTCCTCTCTCTTCCTCCTCTCTCCTCTTCCTCTCTCTTCCTCCTCTCTCTTCCTCCTCTCTCCTCCTCCTCTCTCCTCTTCCTCTCTCTTCCTCCTCTCTCTTCCTCCTCTCTCTTCCTCCTCTCTCTTCCTTCTCTCTCCACCACCTCTCTCTTCCTCCTCTCTCCTCCTCCTCTCTCTTCCTCCTCTGTCTTCCTCCTCTCTCCTCCTCCTCTCTCTTCCTCCTCTCTCCATCTCCTCTCTTTTCCTCCTCTCTCTTCCTCCTCTCTCTTCCCCCTCACTCCTCCTCCTCTCTCTTCCTCCTGTATCTTCCTCCTCTCTCTTCCTCCTCTCTCTTCCTCCTCTCTCCTCCTCCTCTCTCTTCCTCCTCTCTCTTCCTCCTCTCTCTTCCTCCTCTCTCTTCCTCCTCTCTCTTCCTCCTCTCTCTTCCTCCTCTCTCCTCCTCCTCTCTCTTCCTCCTCTCTCTTCCTCCTCTCTCTTCCTCCTCTCTCTTCCTCCTCTCTCTTCCTTCTCTCTCCACCTCCTCTCTCTTCCTCCTCTCTCCTCCTCCTCTCTCTTCCTTCTCTCTCTTCCTCCTCTCTCCTCCTCCTCTCTCATCCTCCTCTCTCTTCCTCCGCTCTCTTCCTTCTCTGTCTTCCTCCTCTCTCTTCCTCCTCTCTCCTCTTCCTCTCTCTTCCTCCTCTCTCTCCTCCTCTCTCTTCCTCCTCTCTCCTCCTCCTCTCTCTTCCTCCTCTCTCTTCCTCCTCTCTCTTCCTCCTCTCTCTTCCTCCTCTCTCTTCCTCCTCTCTCTTCCTCCTCTCTCCTCCTCCTCTCTCTTCCTCCTCTCTCTTCCTCCTCTCTCTTCCTCCTCTCTCTTCCTCCTCTCTCTTCCTTCTCTCTCCACCTCCTCTCTCTTCCTCCTCTCTCCTCCTCCTCTCTCTTCCTCCTCTCTCTTCCTCCTCTATCCTCCTCCTCTCTCCTCTTCCTCTCTCTTCCTTCTCTCTCTTCCTCCTCTCTCCTCCTCCTCTCTCTTCCTCCTCTCTCCTCCTCCTCTCTCTTCCTCCTCTCTGTTCCTTCTCTCTCTTCCTCCTCTCTCCTCTTCCTCTCTCTTTCTCCTCTCTCTTCCTCCTCTCTCTTCCTCCTCTCTCTTCCTTCTCTCTCCACCTCCTCTATCTTCCTCCTCTCTCCTCCACCTCTCTCTTCCTCCTCTCTCTTCCTCCTCTCTCCTCCTCCTCTCTCTTCCTCCTCTCTCCTCCTCCTCTCTCTTCCTCCTCTCTCTTCCTCCTCTCTCTTCCTCCTCTCTCCTCCTCCTCTCTCTTCCTCCTCTCTCCTCCTCCTCTCTCCACCTCCTCTCGCTTCCTCCCTCTCCTCCTCCTCTCTCTTCCTCCTCTCTCTTCCTTCTCTCTCCTCTTACACTCTCCTCCTCCTCTCTCATCCTCCTCTCTCTTCCGACTCTCTCCTCTTCCTCTCTCTTCCTCCTCTCTCTTCCTCCTCTCTCTTCCTTCTCTCTCCTCCTCCTCTCTCTTCCTCCTATCTCTTCCTCCTCTCTCTTCCTCCTCTCTCTTCCTTCTCTCTCCACCTCCTCTCTCTTCCTCCTCTCTCCTCCTCTTCTCTCATCCTCCTCTCTCTTCCGACTCTCTCCTCTTCCTCTCTCTTCCTCCTCTCTCTTCCTCCACTATCTTCCTTCTCTCTCCTCCTCCTCTCTCTTCCTCCTCTCTCTTCCTCCTCTCTCTTCCTCCTCTCTCTTCCTCCTCTCTCCTCTTCCTCTCTCTTCCTCCTCTCTCTTCCTCCTCTCTCCTCCTCCTCTCTCCTCTTCCTCTCTCTTCCTCCTCTCTCTTCCTCCTCTCTCTTCCTCCTCTCTCTTCCTTCTCTCTCCACCACCTCTCTCTTCCTCCTCTCTCCTCCTCCTCTCTCTTCCTCCTCTGTCTTCCTCCTCTCTCCTCCTCCTCTCTCTTCCTCCTCTCTCCATCTCCTCTCTTTTCCTCCTCTCTCTTCCTCCTCTCTCTTCCTCCTCTCTGCTCGTCCTCTCTCTTCCTCCTCTCTCTTCCTCCTCTCTCCTCCTCCTCTCTCTTCCTCCTCTCTCTTCCTCCTCTCTCTTCCTCCTCACTCCTCCTCCTCTCTCCTCTTCCTCTCTCTTCCTCCTCTCTCTTCCTCCTCTCTCTTCCTCCTCTCTATTCCTTCTCTCTCCACCTCCTCTCTCTTCCTCCTCTCTCCTCTTCCTTTCTCTTCTCCTCTCTCTTCCTCCTCTCTCCTCCTCCTCTCTCCTCTTCCTCTCTCTTCCTCCTCTCTCTTCCTCCTCTCTCTTCCTCCTCTCTCTTCCTTCTCTCTCCTCCTCCTCTCTCTTCCTCCTCTCTCCTCTTCCTCTCTCTTCCTCCTCTCTCTTCCTCCTCTCTCCTCCTCCTCTCTCCTCTCCTCTCTCTTCTCCTCTCTCTTCCTCCTCTCTCCTCTTCCTCTCTCTTCCTCCTCTCTCTTCCTCCTCTCTCTTCCTCCGCTCTCTTCCTTCTCTCTCTTCCTTCTCTCTCCTCCTCCTCTCTCTTCCTCCGCTCTCTTCCTTCTCTCTCTTCCTCCTCTCTCTTCCTCCTCTCTCCTCCTCCTCTCTCCTCTTCCTCTCTCTTCCTCCTCTCTCTTCCTACTCTCTCCTCCTCCTCTCTCTTCCTCCTCTCTCCTCTTCCTCTCTCTTCCTCCTCTTTGTTCCTTCTCTCTCTTCCTCCTCTATCTTCCTCCTCTCTCCTCCACCTCTCTCTTCCTCCTCTCTCTTCCTCCTCTCTCCTCCTCCTCTCTCTTCCTCCTCTCTCTTCCTCCTGTCTCCTCCTCCTATCTCATCCTCCTCTCTCTTCCTCCACTCTCCTCCTCCTCTCTCCTCCTCCTCTCTCTTCCTCCTGTCTCTTCCTCCTCTCTCTTCCTCCTCTCTCCTCCACCTCTCTCTTCCTCCTCTCTCTTCCTCCTCTCTCCTCCTCCTCTCTCTTCCTCCTCTCTCTTCCTCCTGTCTCCTCCTCCTCTCTCATCCTCCTCTCTCTTCCTCCACTCTCCTCCTCCTCTCTCCTCCTCCTCTCTCTTCATCCTGTCTCTTCCTCCTCTCTCTTCCTATTCTCACTTCCTCCTCTCTCTTCCTCCTCTCTCTTCATCCTCTCTCCTCTTCCTCTCTCTTCCTCCTCTCTCCTCTTCCTCTCTCTTCATCCTCTCTTTTCCTCCTCACTTCCTCCTCTCTCTTCTTCCTCTCTCTTCCTCCTCTCTCCTCTTCCTCTCTCTTCGTCTTCTCTCTTCTTCCTGTCTCCTCCTCCTCTCTCTTCCTCCTCTCTCTTCCTCCTCTCTCCTCTTCCTCTCTCTTTCTCCTCTCTCTTCCTCCTCTCTCTTCCTCCTCTCTCCTCCTCCTCTCTCCTCCTCCTCTCTCTTCCTTCTCTCTCTTCCTCCTCTCTCTTCCTCCTCTCTCTTCCTCCTCTCTCCTCCTCCTCTCTCTTCCTCCTCTCTCTTCCTCCTCTCTCTTCCTTCTCTCTCCACCTCCTCTCTCTTCCTCCTCTCTCCTCCTCCTCTCTCTTCCTTCTCTCTCTTCCTCCTCTCTCCTCTTCCTCTCTCTTCCTCCTCTCTCTTCCTCCTCTCTCCTCCTCCTCTCTCTTCCTCCTCTCTCCTCTTCCTCTCTCTTCCTCCTCTCTCTTCCTCCTCTCTCTTCCTCCTCTCTCTTCCTCCTCTCTCCTCCTCCTCTCTCTTCCGACTCTCTCCTCTTCCTCTCTCTTCCTCCTCTCTCCTCCTCCTCTCTCTTCCTCCGCTCTCTTCCTCCTCTCTCCTCCTCCTCTCTCATCCTCCTCTCTCTTCCGACTCTCTCCTCTTCCTCTCTCTTCCTCCTCTCTCCTCCTCCTCTCTCTTCCTCCGCTCTCTTCCTTCTCTCTCTTCCTCCTCTCTCTTCCTCCTCTCTCCTCTTCCTCTCTCTTCCTCCTCTCTCCTCTTCCTCTCTCTTCCTCCTCTCTCTTCCTCCTCTCTCCTCCTCCTCTCTCTTCCTACTCTCTCCTCCTCCTCTCTCTTCCTCCTCTCTCCTCTTCCTCTCTCTTCCTCCTCTTTGTTCCTTCTCTCTCTTCCTCCTCTATCTTCCTCCTCTCTCCTCCACCTCTCTCTTCCTCCTCTCTCTTCCTCCTCTCTCCTCCTCCTCTCTCTTCCTCCTCTCTCTTCCTCCTGTCTCCTCCTCCTATCTCATCCTCCTCTCTCTTCCTCCACTCTCCTCCTCCTCTCTCCTCCTCCTCTCTCTTCCTCCTGTCTCTTCCTCCTCTCTCTTCCTCCTCTCTCCTCCACCTCTCTCTTCCTCCTCTCTCTTCCTCCTCTCTCCTCCTCCTCTCTCTTCCTCCTCTCTCTTCCTCCTGTCTCCTCCTCCTCTCTCATCCTCCTCTCTCTTCCTCCACTCTCCTCCTCCTCTCTCCTCCTCCTCTCTCTTCATCCTGTCTCTTCTCCTCTCTCTTCCTATTCTCACTTCCTCCTCTCTCTTCCTCCTCTCTCTTCATCCTCTCTCCTCTTCCTCTCTCTTCCTCCTCTCTCCTCTTCCTCTCTCTTCATCCTCTCTTTTCCTCCTCACTTCCTCCTCTCTCTTCTTCTCTCTCTTCCTCCTCTCTCCTCTTCCTCTCTCTTCTCCTCTCTCTTCTTCCTGTCTCCTCCTCCTCTCTCTTCCTCCTCTCTCTTCCTCCTCTCTCCTCTTCCTCTCTCTTTCTCCTCTCTCTTCCTCCTCTCTCTTCCTCCTCTCTCCTCCTCCTCTCTCCTCCTCCTCTCTCTTCCTTCTCTCTTTTCCTCCTCTCTCTTCCTCCTCTCTCTTCCTCCTCTCTCCTCCTCCTCTCTCTTCCTCCTCTCTCTTCCTCCTCTCTCTTCCTTCTCTCTCCACCTCCTCTCTCTTCCTCCTCTCTCCTCCTCCTCTCTCTTCCTTCTCTCTCTTCCTCCTCTCTCCTCTTCCTCTCTCTTCCTCCTCTCTCTTCCTCCTCTCTCCTCCTCCTCTCTCTTCCTCCTCTCTCCTCTTCCTCTCTCTTCCTCCTCTCTCTTCCTCCTCTCTCTTCCTCCTCTCTCTTCCTCCTCTCTCCTCCTCCTCTCTCTTCCGACTCTCTCCTCTTCCTCTCTCTTCCTCCTCTCTCCTCCTCCTCTCTCTTCCTCCGCTCTCTTCCTCCTCTCTCCTCCTCCTCTCTCATCCTCCTCTCTCTTCCGACTCTCTCCTCTTCCTCTCTCTTCCTCCTCTCTCCTCCTCCTCTCTCTTCCTCCGCTCTCTTCCTTCTCTCTCTCTTCCTCCTCTCTCTTCCTCCTCTCTCCTCTTCCTCTCTCTTCCTCCTCTCTCCTCCTCCTCTCTCTTCCTCCGCTCTCTTCCTTCTCGCTCTTCCTTCTCTCTCCTCCTCCTCTCTCTTCCTCCGCTCTCTTCCTTCTCTCTCTTCCTCCTCTCTCTTCCTCCTCTCTCCTCCTCCTCTCTCCTCTTCCTCTCTCTTCCTCCTCTCTCTTCTTCCTCTCTCTCCTCCTCTCTCTTCCTCCGCTCTCTTCCTTCTCTCTCTTCCTCCTCTCTCTTCCGACTCTCTCCTCTTCCTCTCTCTTCCTCCTCTCTCTTCCTGCTCTCTCTTCCTTCTCTCTCCTCCTCCTCTCTCTTCCTCCGCTCTCTTCCTTCTCTCTCTTCCTCCTCTCTCTTCCGACTCTCTCCTCTTCCTCTCTCTTCCTCCTCTCTCTTCCTCCTCTCTCTTCCTCCTCTCTCTTCCTCCTCTCTCCTCCTCCTCTCTCTTCCTCCTGTATCTTCCTCCTTTCTCTTCCTCCTCTCTCTTCCTCCTCTCTCTTCCTTCTCTCAACACCTCCTCTCTCTTCCTCCTCTCTCCTCCTCCTCTCTCATCCTCCTCTCTCTTCCGACTCTCTCCTCTTCCTCTCTCTTCCTCCTCTCTCTTCCTCCTCTCTCTTCCTTCTCTCTCCTCCTCCTCTCTCTTCCTCCTCTCTCTTCCTCCTCTCTCTTCCTCTCTCTCCTCTTCCTCTCTCTTCCTCTCTCTCTTCCTCCTCTCTCTTCCTCCTCTCTCTTCCTCCTCTCTCCACCACCTCTCTCTTCCTCCTCTCTCCTCCTCCTCTCTCTTCCTCCTCTCTCTTCCTCCTCTCTCCTCCTCCTCTCTCTTCCTCCTCTCTCCATCTCCTCTCTCTTCCTCCTCTCTCTTCCTCCTCTCTCTTCCTCCTCTCTCTTCCTCCTCTCTCCTCCTCCTCTCTCTTCCTCCTCTCTCTTCCTCCTCTCTCCTCCTCTCTCTCTTCCTCCTCTCTCCATCTCCTCTCTCTTCCTCCTCTCTCCTCCTCCTCCTCTCTCTTCCTCCTCCTCTCTCTCCTCCTCTCTCCTCCTCCTCTCTCCTCTTCCTCTCTCTTCCTCCTCTCTCTTCCTCCTCTCTCTTCCCTCCTCTCTCTTCCTTCTCTCTCCACCTCCTCTCTCTTCCTCCTCTCTCCTCTTCCTCTCTCTTCCTCCTCTCTCTTCCTCCTCTCTCCTCCTCCTCTCTCCTCTTCCTCTCTCTCCTCCTCTCTCTTCCTCCTCTCTCCTCTTCCTCTCTCTTCCTCCTCTCTCCTCCTCCTCTCTCTTCCTCCGCTCTCTTCCTTCTCTCTCTTCCTTCTCTCTCCTCCTCCTCTCTCTTCCTCCGCTCTCTTCCTTCTCTCTCTTCCTCCTCTCTCTTCCTCCTCTCTCCTCCTCCTCTCTCCCTCTTCCTCTCTCTTCCTCCTCTCTCTTCTTCCTCTCTCCTCCTCCTCTCTCTTCCTCCGCTCTCTTCCTTCTCTCTCTTCCTCCTCTCTCTTCCGACTCTCTCTCTTCCTCTCTCTTCCTCCTCTCTCTTCCTGCTCTCTCTTCCTTCTCTCTCCTCCTCCTCTCTCTTCCTCCGCTCTCTTCCTTCTCTCTCTTCCTCCTCTCTCTTCCGACTCTCTCCTCCTCCTCTCTCTTCCTTCTCTCTCTTCCTCCTCTCTCTTCCTCCTCTCTCTTCCTCCTCTCTCCTCTCCTCTCTCTTCCTCCTCTCTCTTCCTCCTCTCTCTACCTTCTCTCTCCACCTCCTCTCTCTTCCTCCTCTCTCCTCCTCCTCTCTCTTCTTCTCTCTCTTCCTCCTCTCTCCTCTTCCTCTCTCTTCCTCCTCTCTCTTCCTCCTCTCTCCTCCTCCTCTCTCTCCTCCTCTCTCCTCTTCCTCTCTCTTCCTCCTCTCTCTTCCCTCCTCTCTCTTCCTCCTCTCTCTTCCTCCTCTCTCCTCCTCCTCTCTCTTCCGACTCTCTCCTCTTCCTCTCTCTTCCTCCTCTCTCCTCCTCCTCTCTCTTCCTCCGCTCTCTTCCTCCTCTCTCCTCCTCCTCTCTCATCCTCCTCTCTCTTCCGACTCTCTCCTCTTCCTCTCTCTTCCTCCTCTCTCCTCCTCCTCTCTCTTCCTCCGCTCTCTTCCTTCTCTCTCTTCCTCCTCTCTCTTCCTCCTCTCTCCTCTTCCTCTCTCTTCCTTCCTCTCCTCCTCCTCTCTCTTCCTCCGCTCTCTTCCTTCTCTCTCTTCCTCCTCTCTCTTCATCCTCTCTCTCCTCCTCTCTCCTCTTCCTCTCTCTTCCTCCTCT